>MU389443.1:0-112969 GCA_022578775.1 Xylaria venustula
TTTAATTTTTATATTGTTTATTAATTTTTTAAGTTATTATAAATTAAATTAAATTTTTATAATTTAAATAAATTTTAATAAATTTTATTATTTTTATAAAAAAAAGTTTTTATTTTTTAAGTGCTATAATAATTGCTAAAAGTTTTTCGTTATAAATTAAATACCGTAATGCTATATTTTTTAATTTTTTTAAATAATAAGCTACTAAGTGCTATTTTTTGTTTTTTTTTAATTGTTTAAATATTTTAGCAATTATTTTATTTAATGCATTTGTTTTTAGTTTTTTTTTTTAAAATAGGTTAAATAATTTAACTATTAAATTAAATATTATTTAAAGTTTTAATTGCTTAAACGTTTTTTTTATGCTTTTTTTTTATATATTTAATAAATTTTTAAATTAATTTACTAAAGTTTTTAATTAATATTTAAATATGGTTTAAAAATTTTAATGCTTATTATATATTTATAATTATAGCTAGGTTAAAAAATTTTTAGTTGCGTATTATTTTAATTTTAAATTATTATATTTAAATTTGTTTAAAGTAATTATATATTATAAAAAATTAACTTTTTATATGTGCTATTTGTATTTTTTAGTGTATAATTATAATTTTACGTTTTAAAATGCTTTTAATATTAATTTTATATATATTTTATATTTTTTTAAAATATTAAAATAAATTAAAATAATATTTAAATATATAAATATAAATTTATCGATAAATTTTTTAAATATTGTTATTATTATTTATTAAAAATTAGCCGGTATATTTTATAATTTTTTTAATATAACAAAATATTTATAAAATTTATAAATTATTTGTATTGCTATTTTTTACTTTTTTTTTTTGCTATATAAATTATATAATATTTATTTAATATAATAATATTGTTTAATAATTAATAGTTTGCTATTATTTAAAACTTTAGGTTTTTATTTTTATTTAGTCGAGATTTATTATTTTTAATTTTTAATATTATTATTATTAAATATTTAGCCGGTAATATTAATTTTTAAATAAATTTTTTTGCCAAATTTTTGTTAAAATATTTTTATAATGCTTTAGTTTTTTATAAATTTATATAATAAATTTTATAAAAAATAAACTTTCGTTTTTTTAATAAATATTTTATAATTTTAAAAACTATATTTTAATATTTTTTTAAATAAATTTTTATATTTTAAATATTTTTTTAAAATTTTATTTATAATATATTTTATTGTTTTTTTTTATTATTTTTATTATTTTTATTTTTTTTATATAATTTTTTTAAATTTTTATTAAATAATTAAATTGTTAAATTTAAACTATAATATTTTTAAAATAATATTATAATTAAAAATATTAATAATATTTAATATAATTAATTTTTTATGTTTTTATATAAATATAATAAAAAGTTTAGTTTTTTTAAATATTTAACTGTTATTATAATTAAAACTGCTTTTATTAAATATAATAATTTTATAAAATTTTATTTTATATTTTTAAAAAATTTAATTTTGTTTTGCAATTTTAAAAAATATAATATTAATTTATGCTTTAAAATTAATCAATATATTATACCGTTTTTTATTAATTTTAATTAAAATTTCTAGTTAGTTTTTTTTTACACTAAATTTTTTATAAAATTTTAATTTTTATAGTTATTTGCTGCTTTTTTAACGAAAATTTAATTTGTTTTTTAACTTTTATTTTTTAAGTTTAGCAAATTTTTAAGCTTTTGTTTTTTTAACTGTATATTTTTTGCAATAGTTATTTATATATTAATATTATTTTTTTTTTTAATTAAACATAATATATTTTAAAATTTTTGTTTTAACGGTTTTAAGTTGTTTATAAATAATTTTTTGTTTTTATTTTTGCTTTTTAAGTTTTTTATAAATAATATTTTTTATAATTTTACATTTTTTTGTAAATTTTATAATAAATTTTTATATAATATAAATATTTCCAAATAATTATTTTTTAACTAATTTAAGTATAAAAATATTTTTTATATATTTATAAATTATTTTTTAAATTTTTTAAAACATTATAAATATAATAGTATAGTTTATATTTATTTATTTTTTATTTATGCTTTAATAAAAATATAAACGTTTATTTATATAATTTATAAATAATTGCTATATAATATATATATTTTAGCGCTATAGCTTTTTTGCTTTATTTAGTGCTTATATGCACTAAATATATTTTCGGCAGTATTTTATAAAAAAGTTTTTTGTTATAATTATATAAGCTTTTTTTTTTGATATTTTTGTTTAAATTGTTTGCTAAATTAAATTCGGCGTTATTTTTTGCTTGTTAATATTATAAACAATTATATTTTTTATAAAATAATTAATATAAAAGTTTGTAAATAGCTTTATTTTAGCGCAGTATAAAAATAGCTTTTTTTAAATATAACTTATAATTTTTATTTTTATAACAAATATATTTTTGCTTAATTTATTTTAATAATTAACACGTTTTTAAATAAAATTTGCATGCTTTATTTTTTAAACTGTTGCAAATAAAATGTTTATTTTATTTTGGTATAAAATTATTGTTCCAATAAATAATTGCAACACTATATTTAGTTTTTAAAAAAGTTTTTTTTTTTTTTTTTTGCTTTTTAATTATTTATTATTATTTTAAACTGCTATAATTTTTGCTTTTTTTTTTAAGCTAAAAAATTTTTTTTTTTTAATATTTTTTTTAATTATTTGGTTTTTTATTAAACCGGCAATTTTTTTTAAAGTGTTTTTTTTGCTACAATTAAAACACTTAATTTATAATATATTTTTAAAAAATTGCTGTTAAATTATATTTACTTTTTTTATTTTTTGCTTTTTATTGTTTTAAAAATTTTTAGTTTTTTTTAAAGTTTTTTTTTTTTAAAGTATTAATTAAAAAAATTTTTTATCGATTATAATTGTTATATTAATATATTTTTTAAATTTGTTTAATTTATTTATTTTAAATAATTTGTTTTATATTTATGTTTTAAGTTTTTTATAAAATAAATAAAATAAAATTAATTTTAATAGTTTTAAAATTGCTGCTAATTATTTAAATTTTATAGTATATTTTAATATTTATATTTTTTGCTTAAGTTAATATAGCTATTTTTTAGCATATTTTGCTTTTTTAATATTTTTAAACAATATTTTTATATATTTTTTAAATTTGTTATAATTTGCAAAAAATTTTTTTGTTTTTTTTTAAGGTTTTTTTTATTGTTGGCTTTTAAAAATTTTTTAAAAATTAGCTTAAACTATTTAAGCATTTTTTTTGCTAAAAATTGCAATGTAGCTATTATTTTTTGGTTATTTTTTATAATTAAAAATAAATACTATTTTAAATAAAATTATATATAAATTAAAAATGCATTTATATTAATAAATTTATTATATAGTTTAAAAATTATAAGCTTAAATTTTTTTGTATTTAATAATTTTAATATTGTTGCTAATTTTAATAATACTAAAAATGGTAAAAATAATATATTATTTTTTTAACCTATTTATATAGCTTTTTTTAATATTAATGTGCTTGTTATAATTAATTTAAGTGTTTAAAATGCCCGTTGTTAAATTATTAGTTTTAAAGTTAATAATATAATTATTATAGCTTAAATAACCAGTTTTTATATAGCTTAATTAATTTATAATATCGTTAAAGCTTTTTATGTTACTAATAAAATTACACTTTAATTTGCTAACAATATAATTAATATTTTTAAAGTTATTTATAAAAAAAACGGCGGTAAAACAGGTATAATAACTATAAATACTAGGGAAAAAAAAACAGGTGTTATAGGTTTTAAAATTAACAGTGCTAATATAAATAGTTTAAATATTGCTGTTTTTTTTTTTTGTTTATAAAATTATTTAAAGTTTTTTAAATTTTGTTTTTGCTGCTTAAATTTGTTTTATTGCTGTTTTTAGTTTATATTATAATTATGTTTTTAATTATTTTTTTTAGGCTTAATTTCATGTTTTCAGGCTTATAATCTAGTTAATTAATTTATTTTTATTTTTTAAAAAAATTTAAAGTTTTTAGCTTATTTTTATTTGCTTTTAGGTGTTAATAAGGTATATTTTTTTTTGATGTTTTTTTTAGTTTTGTTTTTTAATACCGGTATTTATAATAATGCTAATTTTTATTGATTAAAAAGCTATTAAAGTATAATAAACTTATTATATAACAATATAATAAACTTGTTAAAAATTTTTAATTTGCAGGTAACAGTATAAAAATTAGCAGGTGTTCGTTAAAAAAGTTTATTATACTTTTATTACTATGCAACAAAAAATATTACTAAGTATTAAAATAATAAATATATTAATGCTTAGCAATTTTAAATTAATAGCTAAAAAGCAAAAATTAACGAGTGACTAAATAAAGGAAAATGCATAACTATATAAACATAATAAATGTGGTAATTGCTTAAATTACCGTAAGCTGGTAAGCCTGGATTACCGTAAGCTGGTGAGCTTAGATCACGTAACAAAAAAAATTAAATGGAAAAAATAAATCGAAAAAAAAAAATTGGGCCGCTACCCCTTCGAGTTACCACCTTTCCAAGCTACCTTTATACTAACACGTATTTTTATAACAAGTTTATATAAAGTTTTTATTATTGCTTGCCGTTTTTTTTAAGCTTTTTTAATATTTATAGCACCGGTAATCGTATTAATAACGTTAAATACTATATAAACTTTTTTGCTAAATTTTTTTTAATATATTTGTTAAATTTTTGTAGCTATTTTTAATTTATATAATATAATAAAAACATTTTTAATATTGCTTTTTTTTTAAATAAAATTTAATAATTTTATATTTTATGCTTTAATAAATAATTATATATTTTATTAAACATATTGCTATAATTTTTATATTTTAATAATATTTTGCTATTAAATATTAGCTTAAAATTTGTAATTATAATGCATATTTATATAAATTGTTTTATAAAATTATTTAATATTTATATTAAAAGCTTTTTAAAAGTTAATTTTTTTTAGCGTGTTTTACTAAAGTTAGCCGGTTTTTTAATTTATTTTAAAATTATTTCTTTATAATTAAAATATTTTTAAAATAATATTATACTTAAATATTTTTGTAATTTTAAGCATAAATTTTTTTTTATGTTTTAAAATATTTAAAAAAAGTGCTGTAGTTTTTTTTAAAATTACTCCGATATTATATATAATTAAATTTTATTAACAGTTATAAACAAATAAAAATTATTTTTAAGCTTTGTTAATATATTTAACCGCTTAATAATTTGTAAAAAAATAAAACTTGCTTAAGCTTTTATATTTATAAACGTTTATAGCTTATTTTTTTAATATATTAAATTAATTTTAATATATTTACTTTTATTAGCTGTTATAATATAAAATATTTTTAGCTTTTAAATTAATTATTAATTTGTTATAATTATTTTTAATCGTTTTTTAATTTTTTAATTATTTTTGTTTATATTAACATTTTATTTATTTGTTATTAAACTTTAATTGTTTTAATTAATACTAAAAATTATATAATTATAATTTTATTATTATAATATTTTAATATTATTTGCTTTATTAATTTAAAATTTGTTTTAATAGTTTGTTTTTTTTTTAAAATATAAATTAGTTTTGTTTAATTTATATTATATATTTTTTAAGTTTTTATAATTTTATCGCTTTTTTTTAAGCATATATTTTATATGCGTTATTGTAATACTATTTTTAATTTATAATTTATAGTATGTATTTTATCGGCTATTATAAATTTATTTTAAATATTGCAAACCTGTTTTAATTTTAATAACTAATTATTATTTTTTTTATATTGTTTTTATAATAAAGTTGCTATAGCGCGTTATTATTTATTTATTTTAAAAATTATATATATTTAAGTTTTTTTTAAATATATTTTAAACATTAATAAATTATATAATTTATTTAAAAAATATTTTTATGTTGCTTATTTTTTAGTTATAATTTTTTTGGCTTTTTATATCGCATGGTTTTATTATAATAATATTTTTTGGCGATTAGCTACATCGCTTCGCTTAAATTTTTATTAATATTTGTCCCGGGTTTTACGATAAAAATATTATTATATATTTATATATTTTTTACAAATGTTTATATTTTATAGTTAGGTATAATTTTAAAAGTATTTGCGTTTATGTTTTTTGCTTTTTATATTTAGCATTTACGTTTTGTTAATTTTTTACGCTAAATATATTTTTACTATATAAATTTTACTACAGCGTTTTTTATTTATTTTTATTTAGTTTAATAGTTATACTGTTAATATATACAATTTTATTTTTTTAAACATTTGTTATTTTTAAGCTAATTTTGTTTTTTAACTAGTTTTTTATTTCGCAAAATTGCAAATGCTTTATTAATTTTTCTAACACTTTTAATTAATTTTAATTTTTTATAGTTGTTATTATTTTTTATATTTATTTATTTTACGTAGCCGTTATATTTATTGCAATTAATTATATTGCAAATATACCCGTTTTGTTTTGTTTATTTTAATTGCTTTGTTATTAAATATACTAAATATATTTGTTTATTTTTTTATATATATTGTAGCTAAGTATATTTTTAATATATTGTTGCTAATTTAAGGTTTATTAATTATTAATCTGTAATATCGCAATTATTATAGTAAAAACTTGCTTAGGTTTTTTAAGTTTTTGTTATTTTTTAAACTTTTTGTAATTTTTAGCGTAATATTTTTTTTAATTATAATTATAATATTTAATTTTGCTTAAATTTTGCTTTTTAATAATTGCATTAAGCTTTATAAATTTTAAGTAAATTTTTATTACTATTAATTTTTAAGCTTTTTTTTTTTTACGTTTGGTATTCAATTTTTTTAATTTCGTTAAAACTTTTAAAATTGTTGCTTATATAAACAATTGTTAATTTTAATTGTTTTCGCAATAAATTTTTTTAAATTGTTTTTTTTGTTATTTTGGTATAATTTATTTTAAACTTTAATTTTAAGTCCGTTAAAAAAAATTGTTATTATTACATTATTATTAGCTTATTTAGTTTTTATATAGTATTTGCAAAACTTTATTGTATATTTATATGTTGCTTTAATTTAAATTAAAGCTATTAGCTTTTATTTAGCTTGTTTAATTTTTTCCGCGTTTTTATATATATTAATTATTGCTTTTTTAAATTTTTTATATTTATTAAAAATATTGTTAATTGCAGTGCAGCAATTATTTTTATTAATGTTTTTTAAATAATTATTTATTATAAGTTGGAATTATTTTAACGTATTATTTATAAAATATTTTGCAATTATTATCACTTTTTTTGCGTTTATAATAAAGTTTAATTTATAATATTGCAAATATATTTTAATCTAGGTTAGAAATTCTTTTAATTAATTTTGCAAATTATTAAATTTTTTTAGTTTAACCGGCTTAAAAAACTTGGGTTTAAAAATATTAATTAATTAATTTTTAAATTATTTGTTTTAATGTTTTAATTATTAAATTGTTTTTTATAATTTATTAAATAAATATTACACTATTGTAAATGTTAAATTTAACTGTTTTATTAAAGCTATAGTAATTTTTTTAGTTATTTTAAATATTAATTAAATAATAATTTAAAATATAACAAATTTTAAGTTTATAAAAGCATAGTATAATTAAAGCTTTTATAAAAAATTATACTAAATAATAACCAAAAAAATTATTATAACATTAAATAAAAATTATATTAAAGTTGTTAAAAATATTTTTATATAATTATTTTAAAAAATTGCTATATGCTTAAATTAAATTGTATAATAAAAACTAACTAAATATATAAAAAAACTTATTATTATTATATAAACCGTTTTCCTTTTATTTATATTTAAGTGCTTATTTTGCTTGCTTTTTTTAGGTAGCAAAACATTTTTTATTTACTTGTTTTGTTATGCTTTTTACTCCGAGCCTTGTAAAATTTCTAAGCACGTTACGTGATTTGCGCCCCGTTTATTACCTTAGGCTTGCGCTTTTTTTTAATTAGTTTTTAGCCTTTTAATTAGCCGATTTATTTGTTAGCTCGTAACACTTAGTTAAATAAATATTATATTATTATAAGTGTTAAATTTAATTATTTTATTAAAGCTATAATAATTTTTTTAATTATTTTAAACACTAATTAAATAATAATTTAAAATATAATAAACTTAAATTTATATTAACATAATTTAATTAAAGCTTTTTATAAAAAATTATTTTAAATAATAATTAAAAAAATTATTATAACGTTAATAAAAATTATATTAAAATTATTAAAAATATTTTTATATAATTATTTTAAAAAGTTTTTATATATTTAAATTAAATTATAAAATAAAAATTAATTAATTATATAAAGAATATTTATTATTATATAACCTATTTTTTTTTTACTATGTTATTTATTATTTTGCTTATTTTATAAAACGTTAAAAGCGCTTTGCTTTTAGTTTTTTTTAAAGCAATTTATTTTATACGCTTTATAAATTTTTTAAAGCACATTGTTTTATATGCTTTACAAAGCCGCGTATTACGTAATTATATTTATACCCGTAGCTTTTTTTTTTAGTTAGCTTTATGCTTTTTATTAAGTTTTTTTAGTTATTTTAGTTTTTTAACAAACCGCTCGCTATTAATTTATAACACTTAATTTAATTATAATTTTTTTAATATTATAAAACAGCTAATAAACTTTTTATTTATTTATTATTTATTTAAAAATATATATTGCAATTTAAAAATAAAAACAATTTTATTATAATTAGTAATAGCTTTTTTATAAATAATATATTAAATAAAAAAAGCTTTTAAATTTATATTATAAAACTTTTTAAAACAATTATTAAATAACAATTAAATAAATAAAATATAGTTATTATTTTTATTATTAAAGCTAAATTTTTCACTTTAATATAAGCAACTAAAAAAATTATATATATAAACCGATTTATTGATAAGTTAAAAATTATATTAAAAAGTTAACATATTTAAATATTATGCGATAATTAGCAAATTATAAATTTAATTACTAAACAAAATAGCTTTGCTATTTATTAAATTATATTATATTAATATTTATAAATATTAACTATGTTAAAAAGGTAAAAAAAAAATTATTTTAATAAAATATATATTTATAAATAATATAATTGCTAATAAATTAATAAAAACTTTATTCGCATAAAAATAAAATATATTTTTTAATTAGCTTAAATTAATTTAACCGATAAAAAAAATAGTTTTAAATTTATTGTTATTTTTAAAAAGCTTAAAATAAATTAATTAGCGGAAAGTTTTTTAAGTAAATATTTAAAATATAATAATTAAAAAATAAATTAAAAGTTATAAATTATAAAAAATAAAAATAAATTTTTTTTTAATTGTTTAAAAATTATTTAAACTTAAAAAACCGTTAAATTAATTATTTTAAAAAGCTATAAATTTATTAACTAAATAGTTAAAAAAAAATTTTTTTTTTATTTATTTTAGTTAAGTTTAAAAGCATGCAAATTATAGTTTGCAATATTTAAATGCGCGCTTAAAACGCATTAGTAATAAAAATGTTGCGTAAAATATAAACAGCACAGCAAATGTTATCAGGCTTATTATTTATTAACTAGTTAATATATAACGTAATTATAATAAATAAATATATTAATAAAAGCTTATAAAAATGCTTTAAAATATATTGCTAATAGCAATTTTTATTTTTTATAATTTTAAAATATTTGCTGGTAAAACAGCTTTAACAAGCGTTTTGTATATAATAAAAACAAAGCATTTTTTTAAACCTTTAAAAACACCGGTTAATAGCGACAATAAAAGCAAGCATACAATTTATTTGCTAAAGCAAAAGCTAAAAATAAAGCGGCAGCCAAAATAGCAGCAAAAATAACAGCGTGCAGCAAAAATACCGGTAATAAAATAAGCAATATAATAATTATTTATTTAAAAACAATAATAAAAATCCTAAATAAATTTAGCAAAAAATTATTTAGGAAAAATATAGCATTAATAATAATAGCGCTAAAGTATATTTTACGCAAAAGCGTAATAAAAGCGGTAAAAATATAAATAGCTAAAATGCAAACAAGCAAAATATAAGCAAAAAGCTTTATTATAATTAAATATAAACGCAAACGCGGCAATAAACAAGCTAGCAAATATATTAATATTATATTATAAATTTTTATAAATAATATTTATAAAAAAAGCGCGCATAATATAATAATAGCAATAATATATATAATTTAAATGTATTATTTTAAATTAATAATTTTTACAATTAAATATAAAAAATTTTTAACCGCAAAATTATTATATTAAAAATAAATATTTTTATAATTTAATTATTATTAAATTAATATTGATTTTTTTTTATATATTTTGCGAAAATATATATATTTAAGCAAAATTTTAAATATTTACAAAAATAATATTATTAAAATAAAAAAGCCGCAAATAAACAAGTTTTTTATATATATTTATATAAATTTATATTTATTGTTATAAAATATATTTATGTTATAAATTAATAGCAAGTGGCTTATTAAAAAACCAAGGTGATTAAAAAACCTAATAAAAAACACGGGGCGAACTAAAGAGAGCCACGGGTATAAATGTAATCACGTAATACGCGGCTTTATAAAGCATACAAAGCAAAATGCTTTAAAAAATTTATAAAGTATATAAAACAGGTTGTTTTATAAAGAAATAAAAGCAAAACGCTTTTAACGTTTTAAAAAGCAAGCAAAATAACAGGCAATATAGTAAAAAAAACAGTTTATATAATAATAAATATTTTTTATACAACTAATTAGTTTTTATTTTATAATTTAATTTAAATATATAGCAATTTTTTAAAACAATTATAAAAAACTTTTTTAACGACTTTAGTGTAATTTTTAACAACGTTATTATAATTTTTTTAGTTATTATTTAATATAATTTTTTACGAAAAGCTCCGATTTTATTACGCTAATACAAATGTAAAATTTGTTATATTTTAAATTATTATTTAATTAATATTTAAAACAACTAAAAAAATTATTATAGCTTTAACAAAACAATTAAATTTAAAATTTACGATAATGTAACAATTATTTAATTAATTATAGAAAAAAATTTAATAATTAAAGCATTAAAACAAACAGCTAAAAAACTAATTAATTAATATTTTTAAACTTAAATTTTTTAAGCCGGTTAAGTTAAATAAATTTAATAGTTTATAAAATTACTTAAAGGAATTTTTAAGTTAGGTTAAAGTGTATTTGCAATATTACAAATTAAATTTTACTATTAATACGGAAAAAATGTTAATAATTGCAAAATACTTTATAGAAAATACGTTAAAATAGTTTTAATTTATTATAAACGATTATATAAAAAATTTAAATAAAAATAACTGCTAAATTATAATTAATAATATTTTTTACAAATATAAAAAGTTTAAAAAAGCTATAATTAATATATATAAAAACTTAAAAAAAATTAAACAAGCAAAATAAAAGCTGATAATTTTTATTTAAATTAAAACAGCATATAAATATATAACGAAGTTTTGCAAACAATATGCAAAAGTTAAATAAGCTAACAATAATGTAATAATAATAATTTTTTATAACAAACTTAAAAATAAAGTTTAAAATAAATTATATTAAAATAAAAAATTAAATAATTTAAAAAAATTTATTGCGAAAATAATTAAAATTAATAATTATTTATATAAGCAATAATTTTAAAATTTTTAATAAAACTAAAACAATTAAATATTTAATATAAAAAAAAATTTAAAAATTAACAGTAATTAAAATTTATTTACAATTTATAAAATTTAATGCAGTTATTAAAAAATAAAACTTAGGTAAAGTTAAACGTTATAATTGCAATTAAAAAAAATATTACGTTAAAAACTGCAAAAAACTTTAAAAAAAATAAAAGCTTAAAAAATTTAAACAAATTTTTGCAATAAAAATTGCGATATTATAAATTAGCAATTAATAAAGCTTAAATTAGCAATAAAATATTAAAAATATATTTAGTTATAATACGTGCAAAAAAAAACAAATATATTTAATATATTTGGCAAAAAAACAATTAAAAAAAGCAAAACAAAATAAATGCATTTGCAATATAATTAATTGCAATAAATATAACAGCTATGCAAAATAAATAAACATAAAAAATAATAATAACTATAAAAAACTAAAATTAATTAAAAGCGTTATAAAAATAAACAAAGCATTTATAATTTTACGAAATAAAAAAATAATTAAAAAATTAAACTAGCTTAAAGGTAAAATATAACTAAAAAACCAAAACTGCATATATTAATAATATAATTACCAAATTAAACAAAAATAAATAAAAAACGCTGTAAAAAAGTTTATATAACAAAAATATATTTAGCGTAAAAAATTAATAAAGCGTAAACGCTAAATATAAAAAGTAAAAAATGCTAACAGAAATATTTTTAAAATTATAGCCGATTATAAAATATAGCTATTTTAAAAAAATATATAAAAATATAATAATATTTTTATTATAAACGTTAAAACAAGTTTTAATAAAAATTTTAGCAAAACAATATAATTAATTGCTAAAAAATATTATTACAATAAAATTATGCAATATAAAAAACCAGAAAAATTATAACTAAAAAAAATAATATAAAAATATTTTTTAAATAAATTATATAATTTATTAATATTTAATATATATTTAAAAAATTTTTAAATATATATAATTTTTAAAGCAAATAAATAATAACGCATTATAGCAATTTTTTAATAAAAAAAATATAAAAAAATAGTAATTATTTATTAAAATTAAAATAAGTTTAACATATTTAAAATAAATTTATAATAGCTAATAAAATATATATTATAAATTACAAGTTAAAAATAGTGTTATAATAACGTGTATAAAAAATATAGTGAAATAAACACTATAAAGTTGCAAAAATTTAAAAAATGTATATTATAAATTAAATAAAACCGATTTATATTTAAAAAAAAAACAGTTAAAATAAATTTTAAA
The DNA here is from genome assembly GCA_022578775.1 of Xylaria venustula. NCBI lineage: Eukaryota > Fungi > Ascomycota > Sordariomycetes > Xylariales > Xylariaceae > Xylaria > Xylaria venustula. Next base: position 13,072 of record MU389443.1, read on the forward strand.
TTAACAAAACAAATAACACTAAAATATTATAACGATAAAATTATAATTATATAATTTTTAATATTAATTAAAGTAATTTAAACTTAATAACAAATAAATAAAATGTTAATACGAGCAAAAGCGGTTAAAAAACAAAAAAAATAATTAAAAATAGTTATAATAAATTAATAATTAATTTAAAAGCTAAAAATGTTTTATATTACAACAGTTAATAAAAATAAATATATTAAAATTAATTTTATACATTAAAAAAATAAACTATAAACGTTTATAAATATAAAAGCTTAAGCAAGTTTTATTTTTTTACAAATTATTAAACGGTTAAATATATTAATAAAACTTAAAAACAATTTTTATTTATTTATAACCGTTAATAAAAATTTAATTATATATAACTATAAAAAAATTTTAAAAAAAATTATAAGATTTTTTTTTAATATTTTAAAACACGAAAAAAAACTTACGTTTAATATTACGGAAATATTTAAATATAATATTATTTTAAAAATATTTTAGTTATAAAAAAACAAATTTAAAATAAACTAAAAAACCGGCTAATTTTAATAAAATATATTTAAAAAAAAATTAATTTTTAAAGAAATTTTAATATAAATATTAAATAATTTTATAAAATAATTTATGCAAATATATATTATAATTAAAAATTTTAAGCCGATATTTAACAGCAAAACATTATTAAAATATATAATTATTTACTAAAGCATAAAATATAAACCTATTAAATTTTATTTAAAAAAAACAATATTAAAAAAATTATTACTGCATTATATAAACTAAAAATAGCTATACAAATTTAGCAAATATATTAAAAAAAATTTAGCAAAAAAATTTATATAGCATTTAACGTAATTAATATAATTATAGGTGCTATAAATGCTAAAAAAGCTTAAAAAAACGGCAAATAACAGTAAAAGTTTTATATAAAATATAAAAATATAAATTTTGAAACGGTTAAATTTATAAAATTATTATTTAAAATTAACAATATAAAAAATAAATTAACGCAAATAAAATAATTTATAGCATTTAATTTATTTAATATATATTATTAAATAAAAATAACCTTAAATAATAAATAAAAAATAATATTTAATAATGCTATTTAAACTTATTAATATATTAATAAAATTTTAATTATAAATTATAAATGCGGTATTAAAATTTATTAATATATTTATAATAATATATTTAAATAATATATTAATATATTTAAAAACGCTTAAAAAATACCAAAAATATATAAAAAAGTGCTTAAAACGTTATAAAACGCAAAATTTAAAATAAACTTTAAAGAAATAAATTTTATACGCAAAAAGTTAATTTTTTAAAATTTACAATAATTTTTAAAAAAATACAAATTTAAAATTTTAAAATTTTAGCAATAAAAAATTAATTTATATTTAAATTAACAAATAATATAAAAATATTTATAAAGTTTATAAATTATGTTTAAAAATTTATTAAAATTTTAATAAATATAGAAAACTTTTATAAATTTAATAAAAAAAATTTAATTTTTAAATAAAAAAACAAAAAGCAAAAATTTTTTATTAAAATTAAATTTTTAATTGTAAATAATCCGGTTTTCAAACTATTTAACTTTAATAAAAACTTTAAAATAAAAATTAATGTTTATAAAGCAGCAATAAACAAATAATTAAATTAACAAAATAAAAAAAAATTATATTTGGTAGCTTTTTTTAAAAAAAAAATTTTAAAATTAGCAGTAAAATATATATAGCTAAATAAAAAATTTAAAGCTATTATTTAAACATTTAAAAAGTAAAAATATTATTTATATAATTTAAAAATGCTAATAATAATATATTTTAACTATAAAAACTTAATAATATTTATAACTTTAAAAATATTAAATAAATAATAAATTAAATAAACAAAGTTTTTATTACAATTTAATTTTATTATTGTTTATATTAAAAAAAATGTTAAAATAAATATTTTAAGCCGATAAAATAATTATAAAAATAAAAAAAAAGTTAAACATTTTTTAAAAAAAAAAAATTAATAATATTAGCTATAATATAAATAAACTATAAATTATTTAAATAAAAAAATATCGGCAATTATTATAACTAAATATTATTATAACAATATTAATTAATTTAATATAAAAAAATTAAAATATAATAATAATATAAATTTATTATATTATAAAAATAAAATATAAATATTATTAAAATTAAAAAAAAAACTTATTAAATTAACTTAAAAATATTTATTCGCAAAATATTAAAAAATGTTTAAAACTATTTAAAAATTAAAAATTAAATATTTTATTAACAAAAAATAAAAAATATAATTAAAAAATATTAACTAAATATAATTTATATAAAAAAAGTAAAGCATTATAATATAAACTATATAAATTATTGCAATTAAAAAAAATATTTAATAAACCTTAAAAATTTATTATGTTTAATTTTATCGTTAAGCTATTTAAGTTAAAAAAATTAATAATAAAAATATTATATAATTTAATATTAATTATTATATAAAAATGTATGAAATATAAAATTTTAAAAAAAATAGTTATAAATAAAAAAATAAGTATAGCTTTTAAGTTTTATTAATTGTTAATAAAAACATTAAAAATTAAATACTATATTTTTACGGCTTATTATTTATAAATAAATATATAAATAAAACAATTAAATTAAACTTTAAAGCAATATTTTTGCTATTATTTTAATAAATAGCAAAATAATTATATTAAGCTATTATTAAAAGCAAAATATATATATAATAATTTTAACAATAAATTAATAAAAATGTTATTATTTAAACCAAATTATAAATTTAACCCGAAAAAATATAAACTAAAAATTTAAAAAAAATTTGCATTTAATGCAAAAATTTAAGCAAAAAAAATTATCGGTTTATAACAAAAATTATAAAATAAACTAATATTTTTATAAAACTATATAAAAATATAATATAATAAGCATAAATTGTTAAAGCTAATTTTGAAAAAAAAATTATTTTAAAAAGAAATTATCGACTTAAATTATTTAAAAAAAATTAAAATATAATTAATATTTTATATTTTTTTGTTAAAATTAGCATTTAAAAACGCTAAATTTTAAACAAAATTAAAAGTTAAGCTAAATAAAAATATATATAATATTAAAAATATATTAAATTTATATTAAAACAAAAAGTTTATAAATATTTAATTAAATAAAAACAATATTTAAATAAAAAAACTATATAAAAATTTAAAAAAAATTTAAAAAATATAATAATAATAATTATCCGGTTTTACTATTAACATTTTAACTAATTAGCGCTAAAAAAGCAAAATTAGCTAAAAAAAAAGTTAAAAATATTTTAATTAATATTAAAAAATTAATAAAAGCAGCTAATTAAACTTGTTTTTTTTTAATTTACGCTGTTTTTTTTAAAAGCTTTTATATTTTTAATTTGTTTATATTTTAAAAATTATATTAATTTATTTTAATATTTTTTTTATAAAAAAATTTAATTTAACAGTTAAAACAAAAAAAAAACGGGCTAAAAATTTTTAAGTTTAGCGATTTATTTTTTAAAGTTTATTAAAAACTTTTTGTTTATATATTTGTAAATGCTAGTGTTTAAAAATAATATTATATAATAAATTTATAAAAACGTAGTTTTTATCGAAAAAAAAAAATTAGCGTTATTTTAGTTTTTGCAACGGTTAATATTATGTAATATTTTACAAAAAAAGCTTTTATTAAAACATTAAAAACAAAGTATAATTTTATAACCAAAAATTTTAATTGCGCAAAAAAAAGCTTAACAACGCTTTATAAAAATAAAATAAGCCGGCTTTAAAATTTAACTTGCTATATTAACAATAAATTATAAGCAAAAAAAAAAAACGAGCACCTATAAAATTTACTAAATAGCATACCGATATTTATTGCGGATAATAAACTTAAAAAATAAAAAAATAATATTATAAATTACCAGCAAATAATTTGTTAAAAAACTAAAAAAACTACAAAAACCTAATAAAAAGCATAAATTAAACTAAAAAAAGCTACAAATATAAGTGTAATTATATAATATGCGGCTTTATAAAATATATAAAGCATATAAAGCAAGTTGCTTTATAAAAAAATAAAAGCAAAACGCTTTTAACGCTTTAAAAAACAAATAAAATAATAAATAATATAATAAAAAAACAGTTTATATAATAATAAATATTTTTTATATAATTAATTAGTTTTTATTTTATAATTTAGTTTAAATATATAGCGATTTTTTAAAATAATTATATAAAAGTATTTTTAACGACTTTAGTTTAATTTTTATTAACGTTACAATAATTTTTTTAGTTATTATTTAACACGATTTTTTACGGGAAACTTTAATTATACCACGCCAATATAAACTTAAAATTTATTACAATTTATTAAATTATATAGCAATAAATTATAAATATTATTTATATATTTTATATATATATATATATATTAAGCGCTATTATTTTTAGCGCATTATAATAATATTAACGCGCTATTTATATATACGCATATAAAACGCCTTAAAAATAATTACGCTATATTTAAATTAATTTATTAAAATAATTTTATTTAAAAAAATATATTAAATTTAATAATTTTTATAAACGAATTAAAAAAGCTGATAAAGTTTAAATAAAAAAATTATTATATTACTTAAGCAAAATAGCGTATAAAGTGCGGCTAGGTTAATATAGCGTATATAACCCACACCTAAAACAGCTATAACTAAAAAAAATGCTTTAAAATAAAAAAAAAGCCAAACATAATATAGCAACAAGATCACACTGTTACTAAAAATTTAACAGCTATACTTTTGCTTAAAAATCGTATTGTTAAATTTAGTGGTTTTTATAAGCGAAATAAAAAAAACTTGTAAAGTTTAAATGAAAAAATTACTATATTACTTAAGCAAAGTGGCGTACAAAGTGTGGCTAAGCTAGTGTGGCATATATATTTACATTTAAAAAAGCTATAACTAAAAAAAATACTTTAAAATAAAACAAAAAAAGCTAGATATAATATAGCAATAAAATTATATTATTACTAAAAATTTAACAATTAAAAGTTTTATTATTTTTTATATTTTATTTAAAGCAATTTAAAAATATTAAAATAATAAAATCGCTAAAATATTAAATTAAACTGCTATTATTTTTAAATTTTCAAACGATTTTTTTTTGTAAAAAAAAGATTTTAATGCTGCGGCCCGGAGCTAAAATTTATAAAAATATATAGTTTTTAAAAAAAGTTAAGCTTTATAGCTTATAAAGTTAAAAGCGCTAACTTTTAAAAATTATTTTTTAGCAAATTTAAACATTAAGTTTAATAAAATTACGGTTACCGATTTTACCGTACTAGCTCGGGCCTTTTTTTAAGCCGTTAAACAAAAGCTTAATGTTTATTTAAAGCATTATAATTTTTACCGAACTAAAATTGCCGAGCTTTTTAAATAAATGCAAAAAATTATATATTTAAATTATAAGCTTATTTATATACGCGTTATTTAAACTATTAATAAATAATATAATAATTTTAAAAAGCTTAGTGCTATAGCTTAAAAAATAATTAAGTTTAAATATAAATATAAATATAAACAATTTATAATAAATATTGCTGGAAAATTTATTAAAGATTTTATTAAATAATTAAACAAATAATTTTATAAAATTTTTAAAGCTTATTTGAAAAAAATAAAAAACAAAAAAAAAATAAACATTTTTAAGCTTTATTACGAACTAGCACCTATAAGGGGCTTATTAAGTGGGCTTAATACAAAATAAATCTCACAGAAAAAAAAACTGGGTTTAAAACCACAAAGCTAATTAAATAATAAATTGATTAGTTATTTTAAAGCTTAAAGTTACTAAAAAAATAACTAAGTAATTAAAATAACTACGGTAACTTTACTATTAAAAAATATTAAAGTAAAAAAAAAACAGTTTATATAATAATAAATATTTTTTATATAATTAATTAGTTTTTATTTTATAATATAATTTAAATATATAGTAACTTTTTAAAATAATTATATAAAAATATTTTTAACAACTTTTATATAATTTTTATTAACGTTACGATAATTTTTTTAGTTATTATTTAGTATAATTTTTTATAAAAAGCCCCGATTATACTATGTTTATACAAACTTAAAATTTGTTATATTCTAAATTATTATTTAATTAATATTTAAAACAACTAAAAAAATTACTATAGCTTTAATAAAATAACCAGATTTAACACTTGCGATAATATAGCATTTATTTAACTAATTATATAAAAAAATTTAACAATTAAAACATTAAAATAAACTGTTTAAAAACTAACTAATTAATATTTTTAAACCTAAGTTTTTTAAGCCGGTTAAACTAAAAAAATTTAATAATTTATAAAATTAACTAAAAAAAAATTTTAACGCAACTTAAAATATATTTGCAATATTATAAATTAAATTTTATTATAAGCGCAAAAAAAATAATAATAATTGCAAAGTATTTTATAAATAACACGTTAAAATAGTTTTAATTTATTATAAATAATTATTTAAAAAATTTAAATAAAAATAACTGTTAAATTGCAATTAACAATATTTTTAACAAATATAAAAAATTTAAAAAAACTATAATTAATATATATAAAAACCCGAAAAAAATTAAATAAGCTAAATAAAAATTAATAGCTTTAATTTAAACTAAACCAGTATATTAATATATAACGAAATTTTGCAAATAATATATAAAAACTAAATAAATTAATAATAATGCAGTAATAACGATTATTTTTAACGGATTTAAAACTAAAGTTTAAAATAAATTATAGCGAAATAAAAAATTAAGCAATTTAAAAAAATTTATTATAAAACCAATAAAAATTAATAATTGTTTATATAAATAACGGCTTTAAAAATTTTAATAAAACTAAAACAATTTAATATTAAACGTAAAAAAAAAAACTTAAAAATTAACAGCAATTAAAATTTACTTAAAATTAATAAAGTTTAATGCAATTATTAAAAAATAAAACTTAAATAAAATTAAATATTATAATTATAATTAAAAAAAATATTACGCTAAAAAGTATAAAAAGCTTAAAAAATAATAAAAGCTTAAAAAGTTAAAACAAATTTTTGCAATAATAGTTGCGATATTATAAATTAGCAATTAATAAAGCTTAAATTAGCAATAATATATCCAAAATATATTTAGCTATAATACATGCAAAAAATATATATATATATATATATATATATAGCATATTTAACAACAAAACAATTAATATAAATAAAATAAAATAAATATATTTGCGATATAATTAATTATAACAAATATAATAGCTACGCAAAATAAATAAATATAAAAAATAACAATAACTATAAAAAGCTAAAATTAATTAAAAGCGTTATAAAAATAAAAAAGCACCTGCAATTTTATAAAGCAAAAAAATAATTAAAAAACCAAAATAACTTAAAAATAATATATATTTAAAAAAATAAAACTATATATATTAACAATATAAGTATTAAACTCAATAAAAATAAATAAAAAAATATTAAAGCAAAATTTATACAGCAAAAATATATTTAGCAAAAAAAATTAATAAAGTATAAACGTTAAATATAAAAAGCAAAAAACGTTAATACAAATATTTTTAAAGCTATAATTAATTATAAATTATATTTATTTTTAAAAAATATATAAATATATAATAATATTTTTATCGTAAAAACTAAAATAAATATTAATAAAGATTTTAGCGAAACGATATAATTAATCGCTAAAAAATATTATTACAATAAAACTATACAATATAAAAATATTTTTTAAATAAATTATATAACCTATCGATATTATATATATATATTTAAAAAAAACTTAAATATATATAATTTTTAAAACAAATAAATAATAATACGCTTTAGCAATTTTATTATAAAAACGATATAAAAAAAATAATTATTATTTATTAAAACTCAAACAAATTTGCAATATTTAAAATAAATTTATAATAAGTAATAAAATATATATTATAAATTATAAATTAAAAATAATGTTATAACAATATATATAAACTATATGCTTAAGCAAAAGCTATAAAATTATAAAAACTTAAAAAAAGCGCAATATAAATTAAGCAAAACTAATTTATGTTTAAAAAAAAACAAATTATTAAAACAAATTTTAAGTTTATAAAATAAATAATATTAAAATATTATAATAATAAAATTATAATGATATAATTTTTAATTTTAATTAAAACAATTAAAGCTTAATAACAAATAAATAAAATATTAATACGTATAAAAACGATTAAAAAATTAAAAAACAGCTAAAAATAATTATAAAAAATTAATAATTAACTTAAAAGCTAAATATGCTTTATATTATAACAGCTAATAAAAATAAATATATTAAAATTATTATAATAATTATAAAAAAATAAATTATAAGCGTTTATAAATATAAAAACTTAAGCAAGTTTTATTTTTTTACAAATTATTAAGCAATTAAATATATTAACAAAGCTTAAAAACAATTTTTATTTATTTATAACCGTTAATAAAAATTTAATTATATATAATAATAAAATTGTTTTAAAAAAAACTGCAGCATTTTTTTTTAATATTTTAATATACCAAAAAAAAACTTACGCTTAATATTACAAAAAATATTTTAATTATAAAAAAGCAATTTTAAAGTAAATTAAAAAACTGGTTAATTTTAATAAAATATATTAAAAAAAAGTTAATTGCTAAAAAACTTTTAATGCAAATATTAAATAATTTTATAAAATAATTTATGCAAATATATATTATAATCAAAAATTTTAAGCCGATATTTAACAGTAAAACATTATTAAAATATAAAAATTATAGCAATATATTTAATAAAACATATAATTATTTACTAAAGCACAAAATATAAAACTATTATATTTTATTTAAAAAAAAAGCAATATTAAAAAAAAAAATTTTGTGTTATATAAATTAAAAACAGCTATAAAAACTTAATAAATATATTAAGAAAAATCTGGCAAAAAAGTTTATACGGCATTTAATATTATTAATATAGTTACTGGTGCTATAAATTTTAAAAAAGCTTAAAAAAACACTAAATATTAATAGAAGTTTTATATAAACTATAAAAATATAAACTTTAAAACAGTTAAATTTATAAAATTATTATTTAAAATCAACTATATAGAAAATAAATTAACGTAAGCAAAATAATTTATAATATTTAATTTATTTAACGTATATTACCAAATTAAAATAGCGTTAAATAATAAATAAAAAATAGCATTTAAAACATTTAAAAATTTATTTAAATATTTAATAATATTATTTAAGCTTATTAACGCACTAGCAATATTTTAATTATAAATTATAAACGCGGTATAAAAATTAATTAAAATATTTGTAATAATATATTTAAACAATATATTAATATATTTAAAAACATTTAAAAAATATTAAAAACACGTAAAAAAAATATTTAATGCATTATAAAACGCAAAATTTAAAATAAACCTTAAAAAAAGCAAATTTTACACGCAAAAAATTAATTTTTTTTAAATTAATAATAATTTTTAAAAAAATATAAAAGCATTTATAAAATTTACAAATTATATTTAAAAACTTATTAAAAATTTTAATAAATATATAAAAGTTTTTATAAATTTTATAAAAAAAATTTAACTTTTAAATAAAAACATAAAAAATTAAAATTTTTCAATAAAATTAAATTTTTAATTGTAAGTAATTTAATTTTAAAATTATTAAACTTTAACAAAAAATTTTAAAATAAAAATTAATGTTTGCAAAGCGGCAATAAATAAACAACTAAATTAATAAAATAATAAAAAAAAATTATATTTAATAGTTTTTTTTTTTTTTTCGAAAAGTTTTTAAAACTAGCAGCATAATATATATTACTAAACAAAAAATTTATAGCTATTATTTAAACATTTAAAAAATAAAAATATTATTTATATAAATTAAAAAAACTAATAATAATATATTTCGATTATAAAAATTTAACAATATTTATAACATTAAAAATATTAAACAAACAACAAATTAAATAAGCAAATTTTTTTTATAGTTTAATTTTATTATTATTTATATTAAAAAAATTGTTAAAGCAAATATTTTAAGCTAATAAAATAATCATTAAAAAAAAAATATTTTTTAAAAAAACAAAATAAAAATTAATAATATTAGCTATAATATAAATAAACTATAAATTATTTAAATGAATAAAATCGGCAATTATTACGGCTAAATATTATTATAATATCATTAATTAATTTAATATAAAAAAACGAAAATATAATAATGCTATAAAGTTATTATATTATAAAAATAAAATATAAATATTATTAAAATTAAAAAAAAAAGTTGTTAAGTTAACTTACGAACATTTATTTATAAAATATTAAAAAAATATTTAAAATTACTTAAAAAATTAAAAATTAAGCAGTTTATTAAAAAAAATTACGATTAAAAAAATATTAACTAAATATAATTTATATAAAAAAAATAAAGCACTGCAATATAAACTATATAAATTATTATAACTTAAAAAAATATTTAATAAAGCTTAAAGATTTATTGCATTTAATTTTATTGTTAAATTACTTAAATTAAAAAAATTAATAACAAAAATATTATATAATTTAATATTAATTGTTATAAAAAAACTTATAAAATATACATATTTTATATTATATTTAGAATTAAATACAGCAAAAAATTTAGCTTATATAATAATTTAATATATTTTTAATCAATATAAAATTTGAAAAAAAATAATTATTAATAAAAAAATAATTATTGCTTTTAAGTTTTATTAATTATTAATAAAAATATTAAAAATTAAATATTATATATTTATAGTTTATTATTTACAAATAAATAAACAAACAAAATAATTAAATTAAATTTTAAAATAATATTTTTGTTGCTATTTTAATAAACAATAAAATAATTAAATTAAATTATTGCTAAAAGCAAAATATATATATAATAGTTTTAATAATAAATTAATAAAAATGTTATTATTTAAAGCAAACTATAAATTTAACTTAAAAAAAATATAAAATAGCAATTTAAAAAAATTTTATATTTAATGCAAAAATATAAGCAAAAAAAATTATTAATTTATAATAAAAATTATAAAACAAATTAATATTTTTATAAAATTGCATAAAAATATATTATAATTAATATAAATTATTAAAGCTAACTTTAAAAAAATATATATATATTTTTAAATCGTAATATTAAAACTAAACGTTTAAGCGATAAATTTAATTTTTAAAAAATTAAACTTTTTAAAATAAAAAAAGTTATTTTAAAAATAAATTATCGATTTAAATTGTTTAAAAAAGCTAAAATATTATTAATATTTTATATTTTTTTGTTAAAATTAGCACATAAAAACACTAAATATTAAATAAAACTAAAAATTAAACTAAATAAAAATATATACAATATCGAAAAAATATTAAATTTACGTTAAAACAAAAAAACTTATAAATATTTAGTTAAATAAAAAAACTATTTATATAAAAAAGTTATATAAAAACTTAAAAAAAATTTAAAAAACGCGATAAAAATATTTAATTAGTTTTATTAACAACATTTTAATTAATTAGCGCTAAAAAAGCAAAATTAACCAAAAAAAAATTAAAAACATTTTAATCGATACTAAGGTTTACACCAAACAAAAACTAAAAAAAAACTTTAAAGCTTTTGCTTTTCCGCTTAGCAGCTTTTATTTTTTAAAAAAACTTAAAACTTTTGCAAAAAAATTTGTTTTTTTTATTTTTTAAAATGTTGTTTTATTTTTTTAAACGCTTTAAGCGGGCAAATTAAAGTATTTAATTAAAAACGGGCGTTTTTTTATTTTTTATAAATATAATAACGTTTTTTTGCAATACGGGCTAAGTTAATAGTATATAAAAGCATTATGCCCGGGCGCTCACAATAAACACAAACAAAACAACAAAAATTACAGTTAAAATTTTAAAAGCAAACGGTTTAAAATAAGCTGCAACGCAAACAAAGGTTAAAAAAAATGCTAAACTTGTTTAAATAATTTGCTAAAAAGTTTTAAACGCAAACAAACTAAAAAAAAAAGCATTACAGTCGTAATTTAATATATATACGCAAAACAAAAAAAAAAAACAAAAAAATTTACTTCAATTATTAAAAGTAATAATTTCGAAAATAAAAAAATAATATTACAAACTAGCATTTATAAAAAATTTATTAAGTAAGCTTAATATAAAATAAATTTTATAGCGGAAAAAAAACTAGGTTTAAAATTACAAAGTTAATTATATAATAAATTATTTAATTATTTTAAGCGTTAAAGTTACTAGAAAAATAACTAGGTAATTAAAATAACTACGGTAATTTTATTATTAAAAAGCGTTAAAATAAAAAAAAACAATTTATATAATAATAAATATTTTTTATATAACTAGTTAGTTTTTATTTTATAATTTAATTTAAATATATAATAATTTTTTAAAATAATTATATAAAAATATTTTTAACAACTTTAGTGTAATTTTTACTAACGTTAGGATAATTTTTTTAGTTATTATTTAGCACGATTTTTCACGGGAAACTTTAATTATACCACGCTTATATAGATTAAAAGTTTGTTACAAATTTATTACCGATTTAAATAAAGTTTTTTAATATATATATTTAGTATAAATTATTTTATATTAAAACATTAATAATTAAATTATTATAAATAACATTTTAAATTATTATATAATTGCTATTAAATTTTGCTAAAAATTTATTATATTAAGCATATTATAATTTGTTAAAAAAACTGTTAAAAAAAAGCTTTTTATATAGCAAAGTTTATAAATAAATAAATAAAAATAAGCAAGCTTAACAATAATATAAATAAAAAGCGCTTATATTAAATTTACTAAAAAAAACAAGCTTACAATATATAAATAAATATTTTTTAACAAAATTATTAGCGAAAAAAAAGCTTTTAAAATATTTTTAATAAATGTTTTTGCGCAAATATTAAAACTAAAGCCAAATAAGCTAACTTAAATATATTTAATTATATAATATATAATAAATATTATTTAATTACGCTTTGCTAATATGTTTTTTAAAGCTTCGTTTTAAAATTTAGCAAATAAATATTTAAATTAAAAAAAAAGCAAAAATAAAAATAGCTAGCAAAAAAAACGTTTAACAAGCGGTTAAAAAAGCGCAATATTAAAACTAAAAAAAAAAAGTTAAATTTAAAGTTTTTGCTAAACACCAACTAAAACATTAACTAATAAAACTTTTTATAGCATATATAGCAAGTTTATTTTATATATTAAACAAAATCGTTAAATTTTATATGTTAAAAAATTACGCTATAGTAAATTTTGGGTTAAATATTTATATATTTAATTAAAAATAATAATTTTTAAATATAAAAAATATTAATTTAAAAAATATAATATTTGCTGAAAATAATATGCTTTTTATATAAATTTAAAGAAAAATTAATATTAAAGCAATAAGCTTTAAAAGCTTTATTATATACCGGTTATATAATATAATATATTGCTTAAATATAGCTATAAATTTAATGTTTTTGTAAATTTTAAATCAATTAAAAGTTTATTAAAATAATACCCTAAAGTTTAATTAACTAAAATGCCGATAAAAAAAGTTTTTATATTTATTAACCCGTATATATAAATAATATATTATATAATATTTATTTGCAAAAATTATTAAACAAGCTTTTTATATATAACGGAATTTTTTAAATTTAAATATTAAAAAATCAAGGTTTAAAGCAAATTTATATTGCTAATATTAGCGGCTTAAATATATAAAGCCAGAATTTTTTAAACGGCTATTTTTTTACACCGAAAAAATAACGATTATTTTTTGCTTTAACAATAAAATTTAAATAGCTAGATATATAGCGTATAACAAATCAAACGTTTACCGCTATATAGTACGAAACGCTTGTTTAAAGGTTATTAAAGCCGGAAATCGATTAGCAATTAATATTTATAAATTTAACGATTTTTTTAACAGTAGTAAAAAGCTTTAAAAAGTTATATTTATTATAAACCGATATTTTAAATATATTTAAAATTATTATGCCGATAATAAACGCGTTAACATTATTTAAAAAAATTTTAAAAATTTTATTAAATATATTAATTTTTATTTTAAAGTTTAAATAAAAATGATAAAGTGCAATAATAAAATATTAAGCACTAAATAAAATATTTTAAAGCTTGTTAACTATTTTTACCGTATTTACGGCATTAAAATAAAGCTTTTTTTTTTGCATATATAAAATTTTAATTATAGCTTTAAAAAAATAAAAGCTATTATTAAATATTAAGCAAGCTTAATAAAAAATAATTGTAAGCTTTTAATTTTTTTATAGCTAAAAATAGTATAAACAGCGGTATATTTATATAATTATAGGCTAAAAAAAATAAACAAATAGCAAATTTTTTACAAAAAACTTTATTTATATTTTAATAATTTATAAAATATAGTTAGCTATAAATAAAATTTATTTATAGCATATTTATAAATATATAGCTGTATAGCATTTGTTATTATTATTAAAGCTAAATTACAAAAAAAAAAGCGCTAAAAGCTTAATTTAAAAATTTAAATAAAATATTTAATAAACTAGTAATTTATTAATAAATATTAAATTTAGCTGCTTTAAAAAAATTAAATTATTATTATTAAAAATATTATTTTTAACAAAAATAAATTTTTTAGTAAAAATAAAAACAATTTTTTTAAAATAAGCTAAAAAAAATATAAAGCGTTACTAAATAAAATAAATTATTAAGCAGCCGCTAAAATAAATAAAAAAATAATTTAAAAATAAAAAAATAACAAGTTTTTTAATATAATGTTTAAAAGCGCAGCTAAAAATATCGACAAAGTTAAAAACAAAAAAAATTTAAGCAAAAATAAGCTTATAAACTAAAATTAAAAAAACTTAACAAAAATAATTATTTAATAATAAGCTTAACGTTTAAACTATAATTATTAACGTTATTAAAGTTTTAAAAGTAATACTGTTAAATTTAATTATAACTAGCTTAAAATTATTAAATTTAAGCGTAAAAAGCGATTTTTTGCAATTTATAGCATTAAATTACTTTGATTTAATATTTATAAATTTTTTTAAGTAAATAATTTGCTTTAACGCGGCAAAATTATATAAAAATATATTAATTAACGGAAAAAATATTTTAAAAACTAAATATAATAAATTACTAAAAACTTTTAAAAAATTTTATAGCAATTAATTATAGCTATTAAATTTTAATAACGGTAAAACGGCAAATTATAACAGCAAAATATAGCTATTAAATTTTAAATATTTTATTAATAAAAAAAAAAGCTTTTAAACTAGCTAATAAACATTTAAAAGCTTAAAAAAATAATTATAATAGCAAAACATAGTTATTAAATTTTAAATATTTTATTAATAAAAAAAAAAGTTTTTAAGCTAGCTAACAAACATTTAAAAGCTGGAAAAAATAACAAATATATATGTTAAAAAAAAAGCTTTTAAATATACTAACAAATATTTAAAAGTTTATTTATTTAAATTTTTTTAAAAAAAAATATATATATATAAACAAAATTTATTATTGCTGCTAAAATAACACCGCAAGCTTAAAATTTATTTATTAAAAAATCACTTTTAAAAAGCTAAATATATATATTTAGAAAGCTATAAAAAAATAAAAATTTGGGAAAAATTATTTAAAAGTTTGTTATAAAAAACTTTATTTAAAATTATATATAAATTTATATATACAAATTTAATAAGCATAGATATTATAATAAAAATAAAGCCCGGTTAATAATACGAAAAAATTAATAGCTTAACAACGGAAAAAAAAATATTTATGCTAGCACTTTAGCAAGTAAATTTTTTAAAACGTTAATAATTATAGCAATTAAATTTAATTTTAAACTAAAGTAATATAACGCTATAAATGTTTTTGTTAACGTTAAATTAAATAAAAAAATTTATATATAAATATTACCTAGTTATTAAAAACTAAACATTATTTTTAAATTATTGCAAATTTTATATAAGTTATAAAAGTTATTTTTACTGTAGCAAAAAAAACTTTTCAAATTATTATAAAAAATAGGTTTTTTATTAATATTTTATAAATTTTACTGTTATTTTTATTAAAAAATGCTATTATTTATATATATTAACAATATTATATTAGCTTATAATAAAAAAAGCTAAAAAATAGCGGATAAAATAATTGTTAGCTTTAAATAATAATATAATTTAACCGGTAAAAATAATTTATAATAGTTTTTAAAAATAAAAATGATTTAAAATCGAGCTAAATAGCTGTTATAGCTTTTTTAAGCTTTATATAGTAAAAAAATCGCTAAAATACAATATATTATTTTTATTATATATATAAACATGCTAATGCAAGCGGAAAAATTTTTTTTTTATAAAAAAAAGCGTTATTAAAAAATATTGATTAATATTAGCAAAAAACCGGGTTTATTTTATATGCTGCAATAATTATATACTTAAATATAGCATTTAAAGCTTTAAAATTAGTTTAATTTAATTATAACTTTTTTTAAGCATTATAAAGCGGCTAATAAACTTTTTACCTATTTATTATTTATTTAAAAATATGCACTGCAATTTAAAAATAAAAACAATTTTATAATAGCTAGCAATATTTTTTTTGCAAATAATACGTTAAATAAAAAAAGCTTTTAAGCTTATATTATAAAACTTTTTAAAAAAATTATCGCATAGCAATTAAATAAATAAAATATAATTATTATTTTTATTATTAAAGCTAAAATTTTTGCTTTAGCATAAGTAGCTAAAAAAGCTATATATATAAATTGATTTATTAACGAGTTAAAAATTATGTTAAAAAATTAATATATTTAAATACTATGCGATAATTAGCAAATTATAAACTTAGTTATTAAAAAAATAGCTTTGCTATATATTAAACTATGTTATATTAATATTTATAATTATTAACTACGCTAAAAAATTAAAAATAAAATTATTTTAGTAAAATATATATTTATTAACGATATAATCGCTAATAAATTAACAAAAATTTTATTAACGCAAAAATAAAATATATTTTTTAACTAGCTTAAATTAATTAAATTGCTACAAAATAATAAAATAATTTTAAGCTTATTTTTGCTTTTTAACAAGCTTAAAAATAAATTAAATTATTAAAAAGTTTCTTAAATAAATATTTAAAGTATAAAAATTAAAAAATAAATTATAAATTATAAATTATAATTTTAATATAAAAATTATAAAAAGCGAAAATAAAAAACTTTTTAATTGTTTAAAAATTATTTAAACCGAAAAAAACTTTTAAATTAATTATTTAAAAAAACTATTAATTAATTATTTTAAAAAATTATAAATTAATTATTTTAAAAAGCTATAAATTTATTATTTAAATAGCTAAAGTTTATTTTTTTTTTTTTTTTTAGCTAAGTTTAAAAACGTGCGGACCGTAGTTTGCAGTGCTTAAATACGCGCTTAAAGCGTATTAGCGACAAAAGCGTCGCATAAAACGCAAGCGGCACGGCAAATATCGGCAGGTTTATTATTTGTTAACTAGCTAATATGCAATATAATTATAATAAATAAATATATTTATAAAAATTTATAAAAATGCTTTAAAATATATTGTTAATAGCAATTTTTATTTTTTATAATTTTAAAATATTTGCTAGTAAAGCAACTTTAAAAAGCGTTTTATATATAACGCAAGCAAAGCGTTTTTTTAAAAACTTTTAAAAAAGCCGGTTAGCAGCGGCAACAAAAACGAGTATGCAAGCTATTTGCTAAAGCAAAAGCTAAAAATAAAGCAGCAGTAAAAACAGCAGTAAAAACAGCAATATATAGCAAAAATATTAGCAGCAATATAAGTGATATAATAATTATTTATTTAAAAGCAATAATAAAAATATTAAGCAAATTTAGCAAAAAACTATTTAGCAAAAATATAGCACTAGTAATAATAGCGCTAAAATATATTTTATATAAAAATATAACAAAAGCGGCAAAAATATAAATAATTAAAGTATAAACAAATAAAAAGCAGCTAAAAAGCTTAATTATAATTAAGCATAAGCGCAAACGCAATAATAAATAAACTAAAATATTTTCGTTGCTAAAAAATAAATTAAATAAACTAAAAAATATATTAATATTATATTATAAGCTTTTATAAATAATATTTATAAAAAAACGCATGCAATATAATAGCAGCAGCAATATATATAATTTAAATATGTTATTTTAAATTAGCAATTTTTACAATTAAATATAAAAAGCTTTAAACTGCAAAATTATTATACCAAAAATAAATGTTTTTATAATTTTAACTATTAATATATTAGCATTAATTTTTTAGCGCACTTTGCAAAAATATATATATTTAAATAAAATTTTAAATATTTATAAAAATAATATTATTAAAATTAAAAAATATTAATAAACAAGCTTTTTATATACATTTATATAAATTTATATTTATTGTTATAAAATATATTTATTAAATTATATAATAATAAGCTATAAATATTATTTATATATTTGATATATATATATATATATATATAAATTGCTATTGTTTTTAACGCACTATAATAATATTTATGCGCTATTTATATATACGTATATAAAACGCTTTAAAAATAATTATGTTATATTTAAAATAATTTTTTAAAATAATTTTACTTAAAAAAGTGTATTAAATTTAATAGTTTTTATAAGCGATTTAAAAAAAGTCTATAAAATTTAAGTGAAAAAATTATTACATTATTTAAGCAAAATAATATACAAGGTGTAATTAAACCAGTGTGGCATATATACCCACACCTAGAAAAACTATAACTAAAAAAAATGCTTTAAAATAAAATAAAAAAAGCTAAATATAATATAGCAACAAAATCACACTATTATTAAAAATTTAATAAAATGCGCGCTTAAAATGCACCAGTAATAAAAGCGTCGCATAAAACGCAAGCAGCATAGCAAATATTAGCAAGCTTATTATTTGTTAGCTAATTATATATAATATAATTATAATAAATAAATATATTTATAAAAGCTTATAAAAATGTTTTAAAATATATTATTAATAGCAATTTTTATTTTTTTTAGTTTTAAAATATTTGCTGGTAAAGCGGCTTTAAAAAGCGTTTTATATATAGCGCAAGCAAAACGTTTTTTTTTTTTAAACTTTTAAAAAAACCGGTTGGCCGTAGCAGCAAAAGCGAGCATATAAGCTATTTGCTAAAACAAAAGCTAAAAATAAAGCGGCAGCAAAAGCAGCAGCAAAAATAACAGCGCGCAACAAAAATATTAGCAGCAACATAAACGATATAATAATTATTTACTTAAAAACAATAATAAAAATGCTAAGCAAATTTAGCAAAAAATTATTTAGCAAAAATATAGCATTAGTAATAATAGCGCTAAAGTACGCTTTATATAAAAGCATAATAAAAGCGGCAAAAATATAAGCAGCTAAAATATAAGCAAGCAAAAAGCAGCTAAAAAGCTTAATTATAATTAAACGCAAGCATAAACGCAGCAGCAAGCAAGCTAAAATATTTTTGTTATTAAAAAACAAATTAAATAAGCTAGCAAATATATTAATATTATACTATAAGTTTTTATAAACAATATTTATAAAAAAAGCGCGCATAATAAAATAATAGCAACAATATATATAATTTAAATATGCTATTTTAAGTTAGCAATTTTTATAATTAAGCATAAAAAACTTTAAATAGCTAAATTATTATATTAAAAATAATTATTTATATAATTTTAATTATTAATATATTAATATTAATTTTTTTTTGCGTATTTTGTAAAAATGTATATATTTAAGCAAAATTTTAAATATTTATAAAAATAATATTATTAAAACTAAAAAGCAGCAAATAAACAAGCTTTTTATATATGTTTATATAAATTTATATTTGCTGCTATAAAATATATTTATTAAATTATATAAAAATAAGCTATAAATATTATTCATGCGCTTTATATATATATATATATATATATATATAAATCGCTATTATTTTTAGCGCATTATAATAATTTTAACGCGTTATTTATATATACGCAAGCAAAATGCCTTAAAAATAATTATGCTATATTTAAATTAATTTATTAAAATAATTTTATTTAAAAAAGTGTGTTAAATTTAATAGTTTTTATAAGCGACTTAAAAAAAGCTTATAAAGTTTAAATAACAAAATTATTATATTATTTAAGCAAAGTGGTATATAAAGTGTAACTAGGCCAATATAACATATATTTCACACCTAAAAAAGCTATAACTAAACAACATGTTTTAAAATAAAACAAAAAAAGCTAGACATAATATAGCGACAAAATCACACTATTACTAAAAAATTTAACACGTATACAAGCTTATTTATATAAATTTTAGTACGCACAAAAATAGCAAACTTACGGACTTATTAACAGTTAATATTAATAGTTTTAATATATTTGCACCTGCTTTTAAGCGGTTTACTTTTCCTAGTTTTTCCGTATTACTTATTTATTCGTTAGCTAAATTAATAGCTGTTAATTTTATTAAAAAAAACATTTTAAACGTAAATAACGCAATATATATAATAAATATATTAAAACAAATTATTAAGTAAAATTATTTGTTATTTTATTAAAATTATTTATTATATTAAAAAAATTATATTAAACGTAAAATTTTTAATATTTTATTACGAACTAGCACCCACGGGGGGGTTATTAAGTGGGCTTAATACGGAATAAATTTTATAGCGGAAAAAAAACTGGGTTTAAAACCACAGGGCTAATTACATAACGAGTTACTTAATTACCTTAAGCGTTAAAGTTACCAAAAAAGTGACTAAGTAACTAAGGTAACTACGGTAACTTTACTGTTAAAAAACGTTAAAGTAAAAAAAAAACAATTTATATAATAATAAATATTTTTTATATAATTAATTAGTTTTTATTTTATAATTTAATTTAAATATATAGCAACTTTTTAAAATAACTATATAAAAGTATTTTTAATAACTTTAGTGTGATTTTTATTAACGTTACAATAATTTTTTTAGTTATTATTTAACATAATTTTTTGCAAAAAATTCCGATTACATTATGTTTATATAAACTTGAAATTTATTATATTTTAAATTATTATTTAATTAATATTTAAAAAAACTAATAAAATTACTATAGCTTTAATAAAATAACTAAATTTAACAATTAAAGCATTAAAATAAATAGTTTAAAAATTAATTAATTAATATTTTTAAACTTAAATTTTTTAAGCCGGTTAAATTAAAAAAGTTTAATAATTTATAAAATTAGCTAAAAAAAATTTTAACACAAATTAAAGTATATTTGCAATAATATAAATTAAATTTTATTATAAACGTAAAAAAAATAAAACTAGTTGCAAAATATTTTATAAACAATACGTTAAAATAGTTTTAATTTATTATAAATAATTACTTTAAAAATTTAAATAAAAATAATCGCCGAATTATAATTAACAATATTTTCGACAAGTATAAAAAGTTCGAAAAAGCTATAATTAATATATATAAAAACTTAAAAAAAATTAAACAAGCTAAACAAAAATTAATAGCTTTAATTTAAACTAAAGCAGCATATAAATATACAACAAAATTTTGCAAACAATATATAAAAACTAAATAAATTAATAATAATATAATAATAACGATTTTTTTTAACAAATTTAAAATTAAAATTTAAAACAAATTATATTAAAATAAAAAATTAAGCAATTTAAAAAAAGTTATTGCAAAAGTAATTAAAATTAACAATTATTTATATAAGCGACAGCTTTAAAAGTTTTAATAAAATTAAAATAATTAAATATTAAACGTAAAAAAAAAAACATAAAAATTAACAGCAACTAAAACTTACTTAAAATTAATAAAGCTTAATATAATTATTAAAAAATAAAATTTAAGCAAAATTAAATGTTATACTTATAATTAAAAAAAATATTATATTAAAAATATAAAAAGCTTAAAAAATAATAAAAGCTTAAAAAGCTTAAGTAAGTTTTTATAATAATAATTGCAATATTATAAATTAGCAATTAATAAAGCTTAAATTAATAATAATATATTTAAAATATATTTAGCTGCAATATATACAAAAAAAACAAGTATATTTAATATACCCGGCAACAAAATAATTAATACGAACAAAATAAAATAAATATATTTATAATATAATTAATTACAATAAATATAATAGCTATATAAAATAAATAAACGTATAAAATAATAATTATTATAAAAAATTAAAATTAATTAAAAACGTTATAAAAATAAATAAAACATTTGCAATTTTGCAAAATAAAAAAACAATTAAAAACCCAAATTAGCTTAAAAGCAATATATGCTTAAAAAAATAAAACTGTATATATTAATAATGCAGCTACTAAACTAAATAAAAATAAATAAAAAACACTGTAGCAAAATTTATACAGCAAAAATATATTTAGCGAAAAAAATTAATAAAGCGTAAACGCTAAATATAAAAAGCAAAAAACGCTAATATAAATATTTTTAAAGTTATAATTAATTGCAAATTATAATTATTTTTAAAAAATATATAAATATATAATAATATTTTTATTATAAAAGCCGGAACAAATATTTATAAAAATTTTAGCAAAACAATATAATTAATCGCCGAAAAATATTATTATAATAAAACCATGCAATATAAAAAACCAAAAAAATTATAACTAAAAAATAAACAACATAAAAATATTTTTTAAATAAATTGTATAATTTATTAATGCTACATATATATTTAAAAAAAACTTAAGCATATATAATTTTTAAAACAAATAAATAATACCGCATTTAAGCAATTTTATTATAAAAATAATATAAAAAAATAATAATTATTTATTAAAACTAAAACAAGTTTGCAATTTTTAAAATAAATTTATAATAGCTAATAAAATATATATTATAAATTATAAATTAAAAATAATATTATAATAATATGTGCAAAATATATGCTTAAGCAAAAGCTATAAAATTATAAAAACTTAAAAAACGCACAATATAAATTAAGCAAAACTAATTTACGTTTAAAAAAAAACTATTAAAATAAATTTTAAGTTTATAAAACAAACAAAATTAAAATATTATAATAATAAAATTATAATGATATAATTTTTAATTTTAATTAAAACAATTAAAGCTTAATAACAAATAAATAAAATATTAATACGTATAAAAACGATTAAAAAATAAAAAAACAGCTAAAAATAATTATAAAAAATTAATAATTAATTTAAAAACTAAAAATATTTTATGCTATAATAATTAACAAATATAAATATATTAAAATTAATTTAATATATTAAAAAAATAAACTATAAACATTTATAAATATAAAAGTTTAAACAAACTTTATTTTTTTTACGAGTTATTAAGCAATTAAATTTATTAATAAAGTTTAAAAACAATGTTTATTTATTTATAACTATTAATAAAAGTTTAATTATATATAACAATAAAATAATTTTAAAAAAAACTGCAGCATTTTTTTTAACATTTTAAAACACAAAAAAAAACTTACGCTTAATATTATAAAAATATCTAGGTATCATATTATTTTGAAAATATTTTAGTTATAAAAAAGCAATTTTAAAATAAACTAAAAAATTAGCTAACTTTAATAAAATATACCAAAAAAAATTAACCGCTAAAAAGCTTTTAATATAAATATTAAATAATTTTATAAAATAATTTATGCAAATATATATTATAATTAAAAATTTTAAACTAATATTTAATAGCAAAATATTATTAAAATATAAAAACTATAGCAATATATTTAATAAAATATATAATTATTTACTAAAGCACAAAATATAAAACTATTAAATTTTATTTAAAAAAAAAGCAATATTAAAAAAATTTTTATTGCATTATATAAGTTAAAAATAGCTATAAAAGCTTAATAAATATATTAAAAAAATTTAGCAAAAAAGTTTATACGGCATTTAATATTATTAGCACGGTTATTAATGCTATAAATGCTTAAAAAACTTAGAAAAAAAAGCAAGCAATAATAAAAACTTTATATAAACTATAAAAATATAAACTTTAAAACAATTAAATTTATAAAACTATTAGTTAAAATTAACAATATAAAAAATAAATTAATATAAATAAAATAATTTATAGTATTTAATTTATTTAATATATATTACCAAATTAAAATAGCGCTAAATAATAAATAAAAAACGGCATTTTAAATATTTAAAAACTTGTTTAAATATTTAATAATATTATTTTAGCTTATTAATATATTAATAACGTTTTAGTTATAAATTATAAACGCGGTATAAAAATTTATTAATATATTTATAATAATATATTTAAATAATATATTAATATATTTAAAAATATTTAAAAAATATTAAAAAAATATAAAAAAAATGCTTAATGCATTATAAAACGCAAAATTTAAAATAAACCTTAAAAAAAGCAAATTTTATACGCAAAAAATTAATTTTTTTTAAATTTATAATAACTTTAAAAACTATATAAATTTAAAAATTTAAAATTTTAATAATAAAAAATTAGCTTATATATAAATTAACAAAAAATATAAAAATATTTATAAAATTTATAAATTATATTTAAAAATTTATTAAAAGTTTTAATAAATATGCAAAATTTTTTATAAATTTAATAAAAAAAATAAAAATAAAAGTTTTTTAATAAAATTAAATTTTTAATTATAAATAATTTGGTTTGAAAACTATTAAACTTTAATAAAAAATTTAAAATAAAAATTAACGTTTGCAAAATAGCAATAAACAAATAATTAAATTAACAAAATAATAATAAAAAATTATATTTAATAGCTTTTTTTTAAAAAAAAATTTTAAAACTAGCAATATAATATATATTGCTAAACAAAAAATTTATAGCTATTATTTAAACATTTAAAAAATAAAAATATTATTTATATAAACTAAAAAAACTAGTAATAATATATTTTAATTATAAAAATTTAATAATATTTATAATATTAAAAATATTAAACAAGCAATAAATTAAATAAGCAAAATTTTTTTACAATTTAATTTTATTATTATTTATATTAAAAAAAAATATTAGAGCAAATATTTTAAGCTAATAAAATAATTACCAAAAAAAAACCTATTTTTTAAAAAAATAAAATAAAAATTAATAATATTAATTATAATATAAATAAATTATAAATTATTTAAACAAAAAATATTAATAATTATTATAGCTAAATATTATTATAACAATATTAATTAATTTAATATAAAAAAACTAAAATATAATAATATTATAAATTTATTATATTATAAAAATAAAATATAAATATTATTAAAGTTAAAAAAAAACTTGTTAAATTAATTTATAAATATTTATTTGCGAAACATTAAAAAATATTTAAAATTATTTAAAAAATTAAAAATTAAGCATTTTATTAAAAAAAATAAAAAATACGATTAAAAAAATATTAACTAGGTATAATTTATATAAAAAAAATAAAATACTGTAATATACACTATATAAATTATTGCAACTTAAAAAAATATTTAATAAAGCTTAAAAATTTATTGTATTTAATTTTATTGTTAAACTATTTAAATTAAAAAAACTAATAATAAAAATATTGTATAATTTAATATTAATTATTATAATAAAACTTATAAAATATAAATATTTTATACGATATTTAAAATTAAATACAGCAAAAAATTTAGCTTATATAATAACTTAATATATTTTTAATAAATATAAAATTTTAAAAAAAAATAATTATTAATAAAAAAATAATTATAATTTTTAAGTTATATTAATTGTTAATAAAAGTATTAAAAATTAAGCACTGCATATTTATAATTTATTATTTATAAACAAATAAACAAATAAAATAATTAAATTAAATTTTAAAATAATATTTTTATTGCTATTTTAATAAATAGTAAAACAATTAAATTAAACTATTATTAAAAACAAAGTATATATATAATAATTTTAACAATAAATTAATAAAAATATTATTATTTAAAGCAAACTATAAATTTAACCTAAAAAAATATAAAATAGCAATTTAAAAAAATTTTGCATTTAACGCAAAAATATAAGCAAAAAAAATTATTAGCTTATAATAAAAATTATAAAACAAACTAATATTTTTATAAAATTATATAAAATTATATTATAATAAATATAAGTTATTAAAATCAACCATAAATATATATATATATATATATTTTAAAGCGTAATATTAAAATTAAGCGCTTAAGCAATAAATTTAATTTTAAATAAATTAAATTTTTTAAAATAAAAAAAATTATTTTAAAAATAAATTATTAATTTAAATTGCTTAAAAAAGCTAAAATATAATTAATATTTTATATATTTTTGTTAAAATTAATATTTACAAATGTTAAATTTTAAATAAAATTAAAAGTTAAATTAAATAAAAATTTTAAATTTATATTAAAACAAAAAAACTTATAAATATTTAATTAAATAAAAAAATATTTATATAAAAAAACTATATAAAAACTTAAAAAAAACTTAAAAAACGCGATAAAAATAATTAATTAATTTTATTAACGGTATTTTAATTAACTAGCGCTAAAAAAGCAAAATTAACAAAAAAAAAATTAAAAATATTTTAGTTAATGCTAAAGTTTACATTAAATAAAAGTTAAAAAAAAGCTTTAAAATTTTGTTTTTTTGCTTAATAGCTTTTATTTTTTTTATTTTTTAAAATATTATTTTATTTTTTTAAACGCTTTAAATAAATAAATTAAATAAAAACTTTATTTTAAATATAAAAAAAAAATTTTAATTTTAGCAAAAAAAATTTTAAGCTTTAGTTAAAAATTTTTAAAAAATATTTAATAAAAAACGGGCGTTTTTTTATTTTTTATAAATATAACACCGTTTTTTTACAATACGGGCTAAACTAATAATATAAAAAAGCATTACGCATAAACGCTTATAATAAATATAAACAAAACAATAAAAACTGCAGTTAAAATTTTAAAAACAAACGGTTTAAAATAAGTTACAATATAAACAAAAGCTAAAAAAAATGTTAAATTTATTTAAATAATTTATTAAAAAATTTTAAGCGCAAATAAACTAAAAAAAACTATTGGTGTTATAATTTAATATATATATGCAAAAAAAAAAAAAAAAAAAAAAAAAAAAAAAAAAAAAAACTTATTTTAATTATTAAAAGCAATAATTTTAAAAATAAAAAAATAATATTACAAACTAGCATTTATAAAAAGCTTATTAAATAAGTTTAATATAAAATAAATTTTATAGCAAAAAAAAAACTAAGTTTAAAATTACAAAGCTAATTATATAACAAGTTATTTAATTATTTTAAACGTTAAAATTATTAAAAAAAATAACTAGGTAATTAAAATAACTACGGTAACTTTATTATTAAAAAACGTTAAAATAAAAAAAAACAGTTTATATAATAATAAATATTTTTTATATAATTAATTAGTTTTTATTTTATAATTTAATTTAAATATACAGCGATTTTTTAAAATAATTATATAAAAGTATTTTTAATAACTTTAATATATATTTTATTAAAGTTACGATAATTTTTTTAGTTATTACTTAGCATAATTTTTTACGGGGAGTTTCGATTATACCACGTTTATATAAACTTAAAGTTTATTATATATTTATTAAAAGTTTTTATTTTTTAATATTTTATATATAATTAAACATTTTACCGAAATAATTATAATTTTTAGCTTTATAAGCTATTTTATATGCTAGTTATTTGCTAGCAAATTGCTAATTAATTGCTAGGTTTTTGCTAGGTAGCTTAAGTTTAGCCCAGTTATTTTAGCTATGCTTAAATAACTAGTGCTTTGCTAGTTAAATATTTAAGCTATATAATTAGCGCGCTAACCTAGGTGTTTAATTTTTTTTTAGTTATTTTATAATTAATATAATATTTTTAATATTTACCGATAAATAATGCCTAAGCGTTATTTATAATAATATATAAATAAATTTATAATTTAAATATATAATTTTTTATATTTATTTAAAAGCTTAATAATTTTAGTTTAATAAAAATTATAATATTTTAAAAAAATATTGGATTTTTATTAAATAGTTTAAAAAAACGCTTAAATTAATATAATAAAATTAATAACTATAATTTTTAAAAATTAATATTTTTAATTTTATAAATTATAAAGTTTAATTTTTTAAAAAAATTATATATTTTTATAAATTTTAACTTTAAGCTTTAATAATAAAAAGTTTTTTTTAAAAAAAAATTATTTAAAATTTTAAAAATAATAATATTTTAATTTAATATTATAATAATTTTATTATTTTAATATTTTTAAATTATTTTTAATAAAATATAAAAAAAATAATAAAACTTTTAATTATTAAAATTTTAGTAATATAATTTTATTGCTATATTATATCTGGCTTTTTGTTTCATTTTAAAGCATTTTTTCTAGTTACAGATTTTCTAGGTGTGGGTTATATATGCTACACTAGCCTAGCCACACCTTGTACGCCACTTTGCTTAAGTAATGTGGTGATCTTCTCACTTAGGCCTCACCGGCTCTTTTAGGTCGCCCATAGAGACCATCAAATCCAACAAAAAGCGGCGTGGCTCAGGTTGGTTTCTTATTCCGATTCGAGATGGTAAAACCTATCTCCGAGGTACAGGTGCAGTTAGACGGCGTATCGGCTGGGGTAGGTACCTGGACCAGAGCTGGGGACCTCCAACTTATCGATAGTGGACGCCCCGCTATAATTTATCCTTTCGCCCATTGCCGCCTTCAATTTATCTCCCAGGATGCTGCGCGAAGGCTCTCCTCCCTCTGGTACGCCTCGTTTCGCGCTCTTCTGACAAAGATCTCCGAAGCGTTGTTCGGCATGCATGTCCAACAAGGCGACGTACCGGTATACACCGTAGCAGGTGCTAATACCGCAAGACCACTTCCCGACTGGCTTGCACGAAGACGGAAACGTAGTCTGAAGGCAGACCCTGAATACCAAAACCGAATAGAGCTCTTGCAGGACTTTTCCTTCGAGGAGGCGAGCGCTTGTGTCAGGATATCTGAGGATAATAATTGGATCGTTTCAACGGGGACCTACAAGCCGCAAATCCATGTCCACTATTTACCACACCTCTCTTTATCGTATGCGCGACACACTACCAGCCTCAACATCAAGTTCAGCCTGCTCTCTGCCGATGCGTCCAAATCCCTCCATTTACAAAGCGACCGACGGGTCGAGTTCCATACCCCTGCCGGCCTTCATGATGTCATCAAGCTACCGCGATACGGTCGAGATCTTTGCTACGATCGCTTAGCGACAGAGGCGCTGATAGGGTCTGTTGGCCTGGGTCCTGATGGCCATGGAGAAGTCTTCAGATTCAATCTCGAGGCTGGAAGGTTCATGCAATCTTACAGAGTAGATGTTGGGAGTGACAGCGGCTCCGAGGTAGGATTACAGGGCAGCAGTACGTATCTGAATTATTCGGTCCCCTTCTGGATAAGCATCGAGCTCTTTGCTTCTGTATATCCAAACCGCCTTGCTAGCATTTGTGAGGTTTCTGACTTTTCTCTGTTTAGTTTGGGCTCCGGCCGTCAATTCGATAGCGATCGCCGAAAACACACACAATCTCCTCGCGTTCGGGACTTCTGTTGGATCTGTTGAGGTAATTGCTATCTCTATTTCTTCCTAGAAGACTGCTGACACAAGGCCGATAGTTCTGGGATCCTCGTTCTCGTTCGCGCATTGCCGTTCTGGGCGGCCAAGACGGCGAAATCACAGCTCTAGATTTCAGCGACTCGGGCCTTTCAATAGCCACAGGGAGTTCGAATGGTGTGGTCAAGCTTTTTGACATGCGAAGCCCCAAGCCGCTTTGGCAGAAAGACCACGGTAGCGGATTCCCAATCAAGAACCTAACGCATATGACAACTTCTTCATCAGAGCGCAAGATAATGTCCAGTGATAAACAACTTATCAAGATTAATGAGGAATCTACTGGCCAGACTTGGACGAGTATCGAGCCGATCGTTGACCTCAATTTTACGACCTGGGTCAAGGGAACGGGCATGATTCTTACGGCCAACGAGGGCCAAGCAATGCATGCTTTCTTGATTCCGCAGTTGGGCAACGCGCCACGGTGGGCTGGACATCTCGATTCTCTGACGGAAGAGATGGCAAGCGAAGTGACGACAGATAATTATGAAAATTACAAGTTCTTGACGCTACCCGAGTTAAGGTCACTCAGCATGGACCATCTAATCGGCAAGACCAGCCTGCTGCGACCCTATATGCACGGCTATTTCGTCGCTTCGAAATTATATGAGCAAGCCCGACTGATTGCCAATCCATTTGCATTCGAAGAGGAGCGTGCCAAACGAATCAAAGACAAGGTTGAAAAGGAACGAGCCAGTCGCATTCGCGGTAACAAGAAGGTCAAGGTTAACCAGAGACTTGTTGATAAACTGCTCAAGAGACAGGAGAAGAGAGCTACAATTGATACAAATGCCGGTATCCTTGGCGACGAGCGCTTCAACCGGATGTTCGAGAATGAAGAATTTCAGATCGACGAGAACAGTCGAGAGTTTAGAGCACTCAACCCAAGTACACAAGTTGACCCTGAAACAGGGAAGTCTATTGCCCCCGCAGCCTCGTTCTCAGAAGAGAGCGATATGGGTAGCGGAAGCAGTGATGATTCCGATGATTCCGATGACGTCCCTCGAAAGACAGAAAGAGATTCAGTTGTTATGCGTGTCAGTTCATCGAATCAGGAGAGTGGGAGACGGGATCGGGATACAGCATTTGGCTCGAGGACTCAAAAGTCCAACCGTCCCAGCAAAGCCAGAGGAAGTGACGTAGTTGGCGATAAGGAAATGACATTTATACCAGAACAGAGAAGGAAGAAAGAGAGGATAGACCAGTCTACAATATCGTCGTCAGAAGACAAACGGACTGCGGCGAGGCGCAGTGCCAGTGGTAACGTTCTAAGGCGACTGTAATAACCGAATACCCAATTGAAAAATACAAATGCATCAGCACAGTGGCCAAAGCCAACTCCGTTTCTCGCGATCCCGTCGTCGGAGGCAAAATTACAATACCCATTCATCGAGTACCTTGAATGCCTCAACAAACTGTTTCCCATATCTCAATACCGAGCTTACTTCCTCGCCCATTTCTTTCCCGGCCCTTCGGGACTTTGTCGAACGTTCGATTTCGCGAGTCCTTTTTCAATATCCTCGGGGCGGAGTTTAGGCGTGGGGGGTACGTCATCCAGGCGAACACGACCTCGAGACGATCTTCCGGATTCTTTAACAGATCTCGGAAACTCTGATCGACGAGGTGTCAATACAGTGACCACCTTCCTCGCCGACCGCCTGATGCTCTCCCTGACCTTCCACTCCCTCTTTTTGGCCAGGTAAAATAGTATAGCAGTTGAGACTGTACAAGGTCAGATATAGGATGCTTCGTAAGGTCTAAAGTGAATATTGCTCACTGCCACCGACGACGACGACTGCCACAACGACAATTATTGCGATCAAGGCACCGTGGGACAGCTGAGCAGCTCCAGGAGTTGAACCCGCTGCACCGGCCGCATTGTTAACAGCACCACCTGCGCCATCGCCATCGCTTCCTGCGTATGGATCTTCTGTTGCTAGGGGAAAGTCGGCGGTGCTGGTGGCCATGGCGAGTATTACGAGCTAGCGTAATGATAGTGAAGCGAATCAATCAACGCCTTGGTTATATTCAGGAGCACATCGGCTAGCGATGGCAATGACTCGTAAGAATGCAGGTTGAACAGGCAGAAGAGAATGAGTGAATGGTGCGTAAATGTTTGACAGCGCCAACAGCACTTTATGACTTAGTTATTCACAACTCAGTCAGGAACAGTCTCGAGCGCTCGGGAGAGATATCTGGCAAAAGATGTGATGAGTTGTGCAGACAAGCTACCTGGATAGATGTAGGGTACGACATGGATGACTTGATATCAGGGTGCCTCATGCACGTCTCTGGCAGATGCCGGCCCAGACCTGACCCCCATTGGACCTGCAGATATCTACTAAGTACCGGGACTCTGAAACCAGGTAATAGAAGCTGCTCTATTTTCATCTGGGTCGATCCCCATTGGTGCTGGCGACTCTGGAAGCGCCCAGCTAACGGCGCTTCCACGCTTGTTCCTGATGCTGGGCCAATCAGAGCCCCTGTGACTAGGGTCCCCTGTCTTGGCTGCCACCCAAACGCATCTCGAAATTCATTCTGTCACATCTGTCGCTGTGCTTTGAAAGGGTGCTGGAGTTGTTTACTGGCGTGATGAATTTTTGTTCCATGTCATGTGCACGTTAGACCCAAAGAGTCAGATTATCTTATCTTCAGCCATTTCTAATATTCAAAGGAGATCATAGTCTTCAATACCTATATATTTTGCATTATATCTACACCTATGCTACGAGCACATATAGGGCAAAAGAACTTAAGTCGAGAACATAATTTTGATCGCCTATAACTAACTACTCCAACTTTTACTCATTCAGAATGGCGCTCACACCCATTCGAGAACACAAGCTTTTGGAGGTACCGTATGAAGCCAAGCATCCCATCTTTGACCATAACGTGCGGCCCTACCGCACGCCTCATCTACCGCCCAAAATCTGCTTTATTAACGCTGCGTCTGATCGTCGCGTATCTTCAGTATATATCTGGTATAAGTAGTGTAGGTAGATATAAATAGCTGGATGGCCCAAACACAGACCTGGAGAATTCTGTTGCTATAGACTATCAAGCAGAGGGCGCGCTGACTGATTGGCCCGGCCCCTGATGGCTTGGACCCCCCCCTGACACCCAGACCCCAGTTACGCATTATCACGGATCGCTATAGCTTCTGTTGGAGTATCATTCTTGTTACAATAGAATCATGATGTGTTGTGTTCGACGCATTGCAGTGCGGATGCTGCTTCTGGTTGGGCATTACGCGCCGCCGCGAGAAGCGAGTAGCCGCCTGTTCGTTTGTTAAGGCAACTTATACCATAGGATGTCTTATTGTAAAGAATATTGAGTATTACAAGTGCGTAGGTCGAAGCGATTATTGAATTTGTAGTAGTCGCCTACATTTCACTTTCATTCTTGTTTCTTTAGCTGTTTCCCTATAGCGTACCTATGTTCCAGTGTAGGTATGCAGCCGGCAATGGAAGTAGAGGCCTCTCGATTAGATTGACTCTTGGTATTGTTGATGGAAGTCAACTTTGTGATCGTCCAGTTTGCCTATCAAATACTTGTAGCTCATCCTGAACCTTATTAACAAACTATTTGTTCCATTATTGACACGGCAAAACTCGGTTTGGCTGCTTTGATTCCTTTATTTGTTTTGATGTTGATGATCTCCTTTGAATCGGGTTGCTCAGATCACTATGAAATCTAGCCCGTTGAGAGATTGCCGCCTCTTAAAACATAAGCGTGAACTGAAAGCTCTATGAATCATATAGACCGTTTCTAGTAGAACCCCAGCGTGTTAAGGCCGTTCGTATCTCTTAATGGTTATGGAAAGATAACGTCTCCTAGTCCTGTATTGCTATGTTAGCAGGCGACACTGCGTTCGGTGAAATAGCCTGGTAACTGGTAAATCATGAGTTATACCTTTATCCATTCAGCGCTGCTGACCTTGTTAGAAAGGTAGCTCTCCCTCTCTGTGTAGTCCGCCTCAGTTGAATTCCAAGACCGAGACATCAGCTTCCTGGTCAGGATGAATGTGTGCACGCCACACTTTGCACTGAGAATCGTATCCTTCCGAGGGGGGACAAGTACGGCCACGCTCATTCTAAGAGGCACAACCGGAGCACGTGTCGCCAGTGGCCATACCAGCATTGGCCTTCATGGCTGCCACATTAAGGACTCTGTGGCCATCTTCGCGCGTAATGTATGGGACTCTTCTAAGAGCAGAATCCTTCACCACAGCCTTGGCCTTTCGGGGCGTCTGTGGCTCTGCCACGGTGCCGTTCGCAAGGTCGAAAATGTTCTGCCAGTATCTGGCAGTCAGCTGGTCATCACGAGACGACAGGCCACCGGGGTGGGATTCGGCACACTCCGCTTGGTGTGCAGCTCGAATATACTTCTTGAGCGCACCCGTAGAGGAGAAACGCTTTCTAAGAAAGCACAAGGTTTGGCCATCATCCTCGGCGTAGCGGCAGTAACGCTCGCCAGCGGCCAAGAGAATTCTTCCTTGTCCGTCGGTGTTGAAGGGAGGACAGGCGTGGCGACGAAGGTTGCCAGGTTCGCCATCTTTGTACCACTTGAAGGCATTAGTGTCCCGATAGTTCGAAGGCGTGTTCGTGAAAGGATAGGATTGACCCTGAGATGTTGGAGGAATGCCGTTCAAATGATTCAGAGATAGTTGCTGGGCTGTTCGTGGAAAGTTCTGGATCATTTTCAGGCGCGTGGCGCGCATTCCCATCGGATGTGTTTAGCTGTCACTGTACAGGTTTGCTCGATTGAACTCTTGTGCAATAAGATAATTCAAAACTGCTGGAGTTTGCAGCCAAGAAGCACGACTGTATGGAGAAGGAGGAAAGGATGATCAGGGTCGATGTCAAGGTGGGATTTATGGCGTCCAGTCGATTTTATTGACAGCACTTGGAATATTAGGGTTTGATATGGTTTGAAGACGAATGATTGAGCGAGACGAATAGTCGAGATTTTCGTATCCCAATATGCGTCCTCATGTGACAAGAACATTCCCTAAAAAGCATCCATGGTGCAAATAAATATATACATCGAACAGAGTACACTAGCAGTGAAGTATCTTTTCCTAATTATTTTCATATAACTAGGATATTCCGCGATATGCTATACTTAGATATCTCATGTGTTGGCAACATTCGTTGTCTAATCACCGTTGCACTCAATTCACTGTCTTGAAGAAGAGGTAGGCGCTATCGTACAAGTATTAATGTAACTCCTTCAGAATCTCATACTAAGTGGTAAGAAGGTGCGTTCTAGGGCACTCCATCTCGTAAACGTAGCTGCCTCGCTGAAAGAACAGCATTCGTTTTAGCAGCACCCAGTCGTTCCCGGTTTCCTAAGCCCCTCTCCCTCCCATAATCTTCTCTATCATACAATCCTCATCATTATTCTACCTATCGAGGAATCCTCTCTCCCATCCACTCAGATAACCCAATCTATCACAAGCTTCAGTTATTTAGTCGCTTCTCAGAGCCATATAGCCCATCGAGACATCCAGGAGCCATTCTTCATTTCTCCCACTATCTGGACGGCGATCCTGCACTGCTCGCCCTTCAATCGAGGCTCACCCCAGATATAGTGCCACTTGCGTGACTAATAGTATCCGATTACTGCTTAGCATTTCAGTATTTCTCATTTCTTTCTTCCACCGTCAGCACTTGTAACATTCTACAATGGCAACTGAGCTCAGTCCAGAACCATGTCAGATCGAACACTCCGCGAGCCAGCTTGACTCGCAAATGTCTGCCGCTATTGCGGACGGTTTTCTCAGTCCCCTTGGAGATTCCCAAGAGACAAATATTGTATCAAAAGGGCATAGTGCTGACGAACTTGAGCCGGACCTTTCAGCGCTCATCGAAGGTTCCCCGATACAGGGCGTAGCATCTAGTTGGCCCCGTGGTAATGGTAGTCACGGAATAGATGGAACAAATCAAACGTCACAGCCGACCCAAGGTCCTTTTTTCAGCCGCCCCCGATGCGAGAGCCCCCTGGATTTTGAACACGGATTCCAATACAGTAAAGCGCCAACACCCCATATGCTGCTTGCTCCGACGACTGTGCCTCGGAACGGCAGAGACGTCCAAGATGACTCAAAGGACACTAGTCCTGTTAGAACAGCGTACTTGTACCGTAGTCATGGCTCTCATACTGGCGACTGCTCTTTGAATGACGGGAGTGTTATCCATGAAAGAGATGGGAAAGCTGCCAGATTGGTGTCAAAGACTGAAACGAAACCGAATGATCCAATTTCGATTCCCAGTGACAATTCCGATAATATGCCCGACAAGAGTAGTCCGAAAGATCTAGCTCCGGGTTTACTGTTCGCAAGCACTTCTGCTTCCAATAGGGCTCCGGCTCCCTTTCAACAGCCTAAACTGGGTATTCGGTCTCCAGCAACCATGTCGGGAGCGCCGAGGCTCCCCAAAGCTTTCGAAGATATCCGGCGTAAAGCTCTCATTCAAACTCCTCCCACCAATCGCGTTGCTCAATCAATGCGCCAACCAAAGTCCCCAATTGGCAGATCTTCACCCAAGTTTAATACACCGAAGGTGTCTCAGGAACAGTCCCCCAAACATCCTATATCTTACCAGTCCCCTCATACCCCTGAAGCTCAAGCTCTTGATAGAAAGCGACCAAGGAATCAAGCTGATGCAGTAGGAATAACTCCGTCGTTTACTCGAGATACGCGCAAGTACGGTATAATACCTGCAAGACCTCCTTCAGAAGCCTCGAACGTATCAAAAAAGAGAGCTGCTCGAAGCAGAGAGCACACTCGTACCCAAAGAAGACAGGCTGGTCTAGTTATGAAGGAAAGCAAGACACGACGCGAACAACTCATCCATTCATGGAATGATTTTTTCAACTACGAAGCCAAGCGGAATAGCAACTGGGAGGAGAAAATGAATGATATGGTCGAGCAGCTTGCTGAGAGAGATGGCAGAGTTGCAGAGCACCTTGCGAAGATCCGAAAGCAAGAACGGATCATATCGGCTCTCGAATCAGAGAGGCAGGAATATTATAGCCTACAAAAACAACAAGAGCTTGCCTTTAACGAATCTGAAGCACGTCGCCAAAGAATGCGAGAACGAATGAAAGAATATAAAGACCGCCTCAACGATGCTACTAATGAGCAACAAAAGATCTTCAAATATTTCCAGCCAAGATATCATGAGATGAGGGAGCAGATGAAACAAGCAGTATGTGACAACCAGACTTCGCTTGAAGAGGCACTTTCTGCCAATAATCAAGTTAGGGACAAAATCCAGAAGAGTGTGGAAGAAGTTCGAGCCATTTCCCATCAAGAGATACAGAAGTGTAAGTCAAGATTCCTATTATTGTCGTAGTAGCTAATGACTATTTCAGTGCGCTCAGAGGTCAATACTCTAGAGGTTAAACTAGCCGAGCGCGAAAAAGATGTTGATCGAGGGAAAGATCATATTGAGGATCTTCGTCGGGAGCTGGACAAGTCACACGAGCTTCACAAATGTTCGCTTGCGTCTCTAAACACGCAGAACAAGCAGCTCATGGACAAGAGCGATGAAAGAGCGATCCAGATTCAAGACGTGGGGAATTGTGTAGCCCAGCAGGAACAACAGTAAGTGAAAGGAAATACAACAGGAAAACGTGCTTAACACTCATAGGATCCAATCACTATGCAAATTCCTGGAAGATGATAAAGCAACGAGATTAATCGAAACCGACCTAGTAAAAAAATTGAGTGCTCTTCAGAAACAGACACTGGATGGGTAAGAATATCAGTATAGCTCTGAATTTGTCGAAGGATAAATGCTAATGGAGACTTTAAAGGATACTTTCAGAACTTCGAGAATCTACATCATTCGACCGCAAAGAGTCCTCACGGGTTACAGAAGACCTGAAAATGGAAATTCTGGGTATTCACCAATGCCTCACCTCTCTTAGTGAAAAAGTACAGAGCAACCAAAGCGCCTCGGAATGGCAAGAGAGATTTGGAAAGACCCAAATGGAGCACCAGAATGTGCTTCGGGAAACAGACCGCCTTAAAGAAGAGCTGGCTAAGATGCAAGATGAAGCGAAAACCTATCGCGAACAGCAGGAAAGTCTTCAAGAAGAGCTCACTTTGCTACGAGCCCGTGACCAGGCTTCAGACGAGGATAAGCGCACCATCGAAAACCTTACAATTGAAAAGCAGGGAATCCAGGAGTTTCTGGATAAACAAGAACTATCCATACAAGGCTTAGTGGACGAGTTAACAGGTGCAAACGAAATTCTCAATGCGCAGGATTATCAACTCAAGGACCAAGAGCGTCAGTTCCAGGCTGAGCGAGAAAAGCTCACGAAAACGATTGCCAGCTGCCAGGAGCAACAAGAGCAAGTACTCAAGCAAGCGAGGGAAGAGTGCACAAGAGTCCAAGTAGAATAC
This sequence comes from Xylaria venustula, assembly GCA_022578775.1. Classification (NCBI taxonomy): domain Eukaryota; kingdom Fungi; phylum Ascomycota; class Sordariomycetes; order Xylariales; family Xylariaceae; genus Xylaria; species Xylaria venustula. The sequence continues at coordinate 51,449 of MU389443.1, forward strand.
CATAACATTGAAAACCGCCTTCATACTACAGAGCAAGACAACAATCGACTACAAACCGAAATGGTACAGATCCAGCAGAGAGCTGATACTACCCTGAAAAATAGCAAAGACGAAGCCGAAAAACAGGCGCAGGAAATTCTGCAACCGATAGTAAATCTAATGGACAACGTGTTAAGTGGACTAGAGACAACAGAAGAAGCAAGAAAGGGTCTAAACGCGAAGCTAGATGCATGGTCTATTGACCAGGCTGATTTATCATTATTACGACAGGTGGTTCAGAAATTAACAGAGGACCAGAAGCAAACCATCGAAAACGGAAAGCTTTTAGAAGAGCTTTTAGACGTTCAAAAAAAGATGGATGCAACATGGGAATGGCACAGGTCACAATTCGATGCGCTACGGCCCACCGCGGCCGAGATCAATAAAACTAGTCGTCATGGGCACAAGCTAAAGCAAGAAAACGAGATCTCCTATGTTGCTGGTCGTCGTGTTATGATACAATCCCCATCGATCAACAAGGATGATGGCGATGGTGGTGACGCAAAACCCGATGAAGAGAAAAGGACACCTATATCCATTGAAGAGGAGCGAATGACTAGAAGACACACTATTCCCCTAAAGGGTATTTTGAAGCCGGTTGTTCTTGAAACTGAGGCAAGACCGGAGGAAGAGTACTACGAGCCAACTCTGGCTACCACCAAGCAATCCAAGGTGTCATCGAAACAAGGGCTTGAAAGGAGTCATGAGAAGTCTACCCTGGTTTCTCATAGTGCTTACAACCGGCCAGTTTTGGGATCTTTTTCACAGTTAAAAGGATCAGTTCATGAGTCTTTGCCTCCGAGCAAAGAAACTGCTTCTGGTGAGATGACAGTACCCAAGAAAAGAAAAAGAACCGAAACGAGAACTGAGCAGAGAAAGACGACTGTTAAGAAAATACCGCAGTCGGCTAAGAAGCCTCTGTCGAAAATATCCGAGTCTATGTCCAGCGATCTCCACGGCGAATTCCACAGCACTAATTCCCAAGAGCCTACAATTAACACAGTACAGGTGCAGACTCAGCTTTGGCATTCGAGGGGTGGACCGATAAAAGATAGAGCGCGTCCTTTCGTTACTTATGGATCTACAACGGAGGCACGCCGTAGTGACTCGTGCCCGGCCATTCTATTAGCAGATTGAAATGATGTTGTCGGTGTCAAGGTTCGGCCTCAAGTCCGCTTGTTTACACCTAGCCTCGCATGTCTTTCCTTAACAACCTGGGTTTATCATTTTCATCAAACTGGCCCCGCTCAGCTGCTTTATGTTCATTCCGTCTCGGGTTCCTTCTCTATGTAATACGGTGTTGCGAGGCTGGAATTGCTGAATGTTGCTGGAAACCTGCCCGATTCGCCGAGGAACAGACTAGTACTCGTGACATAGCCACGGAGAGCTTGATTTTTCGAGAGGGATACCATTTTTTTGGAAGGTAAAGGTATCAGAAACAATAAAATATACAGCGGGTTGCCGATATGGAACGGAACTTGGACTCTGCAGCGTGGAGTATCTATCATAATATTGCGTTTCGCTCATGAGCCGTCTGCCAGCTCGGAGGGCTGGGTGCCTTATAGTACAGGAATATATACACATTGGCGTCCCGAGAGCATCGCCCAACTCCAACGCCCGTACACAGAAATAAATCTATGCCGGGGTACTTCGGGTATGCGTTGACTCGAATGGTCGAAGTCGAGAAGAGTTGAGGGCGCATAATCCTCAATGGTAGTTTTAAGTATGTCGTACATTTAATATCCGTGCCGTCTATTTTCCTTTCCGTTTCTGTTCCAAGAAAAGAACCTTCTTACGTACTGTGATCACAATTCCATGTCAGAATCGTCTTTGAGCGGATAGGCGAAATGATTTTCTTCTTGCATGGAACAGGGACGAGGTATGGGATGACATACCGATAGGATCGTATTTGAGCATACTCATCGGCCTGGCTGTTCGGGGGCGGGCGTATTGGTAGAAGAAGCCCGTCATGGCCATCGATAACAGGCGCACCGAGATGACGCGAGATTTGGCTGTTGGTGGATAGGTTAGCGAAGTAATTGTTGACACCTGTGTAGTTTCGACGAGGAGGAGGAGGAGGAGGAGTACTTTTCTTCGCCATGTTGAGTGGGCTATCGTCCGGTGACGGAAGGCTTCGTCGTGGTGGGAGGATTTCACGAGGCCACTGCTGGACTGCAATCGCTATCTACGAGTTGCGCCGTTGATGCTTCTCTGGACTATTTTTGTGGAGCCTGTCGTGTGGCTGATGATAGGTAGGCTCGGTAGGTAGTGGACCCACCTATCGCCTACATGTAAGTCCGATCTTGGTTGGATAAGCCACAGCTGACTTCAGATTGATGTACTAACCTAGATAGGCTTAGTGACGAAGGCTTCAATGGCTCGCTACCGTCCCTAAGGTATTTTACGTAAGTATAACTTAGTACGCATCATGTATAATACCAATGGCAATTGCTTCAAGATTGGAATATTTGTGAATAGGTACAATTATTTCGCGCTCTCTTCTCTCCACATGTCTCCGTGCTGTACACAGCCCAGCGATGTCGGGTCCAACGATAGGTAGACTCACACAGTCACGTATCTTCCCCGATTCCGAGCTCGGGTGGACATGCTAGATCGGGATAGCGAACTTGATCTATGGCGGGGAAGCTAGTAGCGGAACGGTTCAGCAACCAATGAGGCGATTCATAATTCAAATGTTTAGCATTGGATTGTGATATTATCGCATACATACTTGAGCCTCTCGGGCTTTGAAAGTTATCCCGGGAGGGTGGACCGCCGGCTCGGCGATGACTACCTCTTACCTTGGTAGGTATCTACAAATCGTGGGGTTGGATGGAAAACAAATCACAGACAGCACCTATCTTATATGACATGTGAAATAGGGGAGAGGTCTCCGAGTCATCTGCCTAAGATTAGTCTTGTTCCGCAGAACCTGTATATATAAGAGGTAGTTATCGCTCTCCTGCCTACCTAAACTCTTAAGGTTGGCTATCAAGCTATTCACACACGAGTCCGTCTATGCTTGCTTCTGAGAAGATCATATTTCATTAACAAAAGTGAACGGATTAAAAAAGGTGAAAGTAAACACAAGATGCCTTCGGAGGAGCTACAATACCCGACAAAGCCTTACAGCAAGGTCAACCGGTACGATGTTCGAGGTAAGCAAGCGCAAAAATGGCATTCTCAGCCCCTGATATATCCTATCAAACTCACAAAAAAGGGGGGAAACAGCCACTTACGCCCTGAAGACGATCCACGAACTTGTCAACACCAGTCCCATACTACACGTCTCCTTCACGATTCCAGACTCGCCGTTCCCCATGATGCTGCCCATGATAGGGCAGATGGGCTCGTTCGTGCGGCCGAGCTCCGACACGGGTGACGTGCTGGAGCTGTATCTGCACGGCTACGTCTCCTCGCGTCTGATCAACCTGTCTCGGAAAAGCAACAGCAACAGCACCGAAAACGGGAATGGAGGAGAGCCAGCACCAACAGGCCTCCCCGTCACCATCGGCGCCAGCCACATCGACGGCCTCGTGCTCTCGCTGACGCCCAACTCGCACAGCTACAACTACCGGTCCGCGGTGCTATTTGGGCACGCCGAGCTCGTGACCGACGAGCAGGAGAGGCTGTGGGCCATGGAGCTCGTGACGAATAGCGTCGTGCGCGATCGCTATCGCCACACGCGCGTCCCGCCTAACAACGCCGAGATGCAGAGCACGAGCATCCTCCGCGTCAAGATTGCATCTGGCAGCGCCAAGCTGCGGAGCGGCATGCCGAGCGATGAGAAGGCGGATCTGGCGGATGAGGCGCTGCTGGATCGCGTGTGGACGGGTGTTGTGCCTGTTCATTATACCTTTGGTGAACCTCGTATGTTTATTCCAAACTGTTGATTCGTTATATATATCGTTCGCTATGGGGATTTCTAAGCATAGCCTTGCACTTTTCTTTTCCTTTCCCCCCTCTTCCTCTTTCTTCTTCCCTCTCTCTTCCCTTTCTGTCCCTCTTTTCGGGGCAAACCCGTGTACCTCTCGAGTTTACCTGGGACACTGTACATCAACCTAGTGAATCGTTACTAAACCCTGACCGTCGCAGTGCCCGGTCCGTATAATCGGCTGGAGAAGGTCCCGGCCTATCTAGACGAGTTCGTGCGTGATTCGAATCAGGACGCGAAGGATCTTGCTGTCGAAGCTGCGACGAAGGTGATGAAGCCGAAGGCGAAATCGGAGGATTAATTGGGCTCGTTGTTGTGAATTGGTGCTATAGCTGTGTGTGTATTAGTGGATGGGTATAATAGGTTTAACGAGACATGTCGTTGAGGAAGTTCTTAGAGATGATGACTAGAGATTACTATGGCTGAGATGTATTTCAATATTGATAACCCACGATCTTGCTATCGTTTGGTTTCGAAGAAGGTTCTAAATTTCTGTGGACAAAATGCCAATTATACACATTTGATGTGTAGATCACATTGACTCTGTTTCGTAGCTGAAAAGACCTGGACGGTCTACTATGTCTCATCCAATTAACTGTGCGTTCCAATAATCTAAGTTTCGGAAGTGGGACTCTTTAACACAAGAGCTCTTGTTTTAAGCTTGTTGTTATTACCATCTTTTTTTTTTTTTTTCGTTCAGCCTGGTAAAATGATATCTGTTCCATTTAACCTTGTCTCATGACATACAACCATGACAGGGTATCATAATCCAGACCGTGGAATGTCACTATTCACACTCTTGTCTAAGTTTAGCGAATGTAAAGACATTTCCATCAGAGGTGCAAAGTGAGATCGGCATTCAAGGATGGCGAATATGAAGATATCCTAGCCCTACTAACCAAATCCTTGACGAGATTTGATGGAGAAACACCGGTTGATGGTGAATTTGCATATGTCATATAGTCATTGCAGCATCACAGGATTACCATTGATTCCAAATCTCACTCGGTATAACGTTTCTCATGACCTCCCAGTGCCTAAGGGCGCTTTGATCATGCCATTTCGCAAGCGTCTCCGTTTCGTTTACCCTGAGAGTTCCCACTTCGTCACGCGCCGAAATAGCCGACAATGGTACTTCGTGTTGTGGCACAAGGAATTGCCTTCTAGCCAGACTCTGAAGATAGTCTGACTCAACAGGTCTTCTGAACGTGATCTCGTCATCCGTTTTTACGCAGAAGATCATCACATTGTCGAAATCGCGGCCTTCTTCTTCACGTTTTTCTTCAGAGGGCGGTTCATTCTCTCTGAAAACACGGCAAGAGGGAAATATGTCTTTAATAGTGTTAACGACAATGCTGAGAGATGGAAGCGTGAAGTCGCCAGCATAATTCTATACATGTCAGCTGCTTGAAACCTGGATGTATGCTAACAACTTACGATAACAATGACTCCGCTTGGCTTCAGCATATGCCTGAGCCCCTCGAGGAAGGTGTCGGTAAACAAATCGACCGGTTCAGCCCCCCCGGTGAAGACATCATGAACAATATAATCGAAATTCTCATGCAAGGATGCTGCATTGAGCTGACTCCAAGAAACTACATCCTCGATAACAGCCGTGTGGTTGGGTGGGAGACCGAAATACTTGTTGGCAAACTTGTAAACTACTGGGTCGATTTCGACAATTGTAGTTTCAATGCCATGTGAAATCAGGGCGGAAGGAGTCGTACCGATTCCAAGACCACTGAACCGTCATTAGCGAATTTGAAAGATGGGTATGTGAATGTTGAAACCTACATATTGAGGGCTCGGGCTTCATTATCAGGCACCTTCCCGGGCACCTCTACGAGCCTGATAGACTCAAGTTGTGTGAAGACACTGTAAACAGGCTCTGCGACGATATTTCTCCCCAGCTTAGTCCACTCACCACCAAGTAGACTTTGGTCACACCTCATGACTCGGTACCCATTTGCGTAGCTGTCAAGAACCGAGATATAGCCAGTATTAGACTCCCATCGATCGACCAGGGACCAGCCATTGGCGTTGAGGGTAGAGTTGAGAGAGGCAGTCGCTGATTCAGTCATGAGGTGTGTGTTGTAGAAGGCAGCATGTAGTATACCAGGAACAGCATATCGCAGCAACTGTGACCGACCCATGATGCTGTAAGTAGCTGCTAGCACCAACTCCAATGCCATGCGAGTCTGCATGATCGACGTTCCCATCTGTTCTACCAATTGTTTAAAGAAGCTAGTTTCAGAGTATCGGAACACTATGTAGGAAACGATCCCAGGAGCTGGGCCTGCGATTGAACTCGGCAGCCCACTGAGATCAGCTTCGTCTAGGATGTCTGCTATACACGACGCGCTGACGACCACAAGAGGGAACAGTGTGAGTGTCTCTGTAAGGGCGGGGCCATATTGGACCCCAAAGACGTTGCTCAAGGCGAAGAGGTAGAACTGGAACATGGGGATTTGTAATGCTATCAGAGGCAGTATGGTGATAGTCTTGAATGGCTGCGCCCTCCGCAATGCCACATTGCCTGCCCAGCCGACAAATAGTCCGGTCCAAACAACGTATTGATGTAACCTGTTAGCAGCAATCTGACCATAGACAGGCGATAATGTCAAGACCGAGACATTTGCATAGACGGCGGTGAGTATGATCAAAGCCGCCGCCTTGCCGTACACGGCTACTTGCTGCTTGCTCCATCGTGCCCAGGTATCGGTCTTGGCCTGACCTGCCAGAGTCTTGAGTTCATTCTCAAAATCCTCTTTGGTCTCTGCAGGCCCTCTGCTAGTCTGATGGGCCTTCTTTTGCGAAGCCTGTTTCTTTGGAGCCATGCCGAATCAATGAAAGGAGGCAGTGGCACTGCTGCTCAGCTAGGAGGGGACTGCGGATCGGCAATAGCTCATTACACAAACAACGAGTTTTGTATATAAACTGGGCAAGCCACGAAATAATTGATTCGGGGTCTCAACAGCCAGCTGTTATGAGAACCGTTAGTGTTTTACTTGACCACATGGTGTTGGTAGCTCGACACGACTAAGGGACACGGAGTCTTCACCAACCAAATGGACACGGGGGGTTCCATTCCAATGTTTCAGTAGACTTGTGGCTGTGCTATTTGTGCCTGTGGCGCTTGGAGATTTCGTCTCCATATGTATATATATGCATCTAAAAGATTCCAAACTACCCCTTAGTTACATAATTCACAATAGTAGGTAGGTCGTTCGTCCCTTCACATCGGATTCCCAGACCATCTCCGAAACACAGTACTTACCTAAATCAACACACCAGAGTATCAGGGGGGCGTTCTGCAAATGGATGACGACGACTTCGGCGCAGATGCGGATTTCCTCTCTGCGCTCGCCTCCTCGGCCCCGGCAGATACAACTACGAGAAGCCAGCCCCGGCCACAGCAGTCGTCAAGTCGTCCGCAACAACCAGTCCCTCAGAAAATACAACAGCCGACTCCCCAGCGCCTGGACAAGCGGCCGCCTCCCAGCGCATCCCCCTCCAACATTGTCCAACCTACACCGCAAGCGCTTCCCCAAAAATCTTCCGGCTCTTCGATCCTCGTCTCGCCGCGTCAAAAGGGCAACCCTGTGCTGACCGCGCTTCGATCTCTGGCCTGGGAATACAGCGATATCCCGGCTGACTATGGCCTGGGTGTGACCACTTGCGCCCTTTTTCTGAGTCTCAAGTACCATCGGCTTCATCCCGAATACATCTACACGCGAATTCGCAACCTACAAGGCAAATACAGTCTGCGCATCTTGTTGACTATGGTTGACATCCCGAACCATGAGGACTCTCTGCGTGAGCTGTCCAAGACATCCTTGATCAACAACGTGACTGTCATACTATGCTGGTCCGCCGCCGAAGCCGCGAGGTATCTCGAGCTGTACAAGTCCTACGAACATGCCAACTTCGGTGCTATCAAAGGACAGCAAGCGACAAGCTATGCCGAGAAGCTGGCCGAATTCGTGACCGTGCCCCGAGGTATCAACAAAGCCGATGCAATCTCACTCGTCAGTGCATTCGGTAGTATCAAGAACGCTGTCAACGCCGATCCCGAGCAAGTTGCCGTCATCAGCGGATGGGGTGAAAAGAAGGTGAAACGATGGTGTAGCGCTGTGGAAGAGCCCTTCAGAGTCCAGCAGGCTAAGAGACGGCTTGTAACCAGCGAGACCAGTATGGCACTAGATCAGGCCTTACCACTTGGCCGGGTTCCCCTCAGAGATATGGCGAGTCTATCTGCAAGCGCATCGCGGGGAAGTGCCAGCGCAACGCCACAACCACCATTAGAGCTTGACACTGAGAAATCATTAACTACAGCCAATGCCTCCCGTTCTTCAGATGTCCATATAGATGACCAGGAAGAAGCATTGTTAGCGGCAGCTATCGAGGAGTCGAAGAAAACTGCCGCCGAAGAAAGAATAACACGGGCATCCGATACGACGTCAAGCACTCCCCCGCGTAAAGCTGACAACCTTAGTGACGGTATCGCAGCTGCACTGGCACGTCTCAGGGACAAGGGATGAGATGCAATCCCTGACTTAAGCAATCAGACTCAAACCATAACCTAACCAATCTACGCCCGTAGCTGACAAAGCGCTAAGAGTAAGAATAGGGATGACATGGTAGTGATGGTAGCCCAACCTGAGTGAGCATTGCTCATGTGCTAGCCAAGGTGCTTGCTCAGTACTCTTTTGGGAGGCGAGGGAGGATACGTTACGTACCCAGTAAAGAAAGATGCAGGAATGCGATGCGGTGGTCGTGCCTACAGTAGTATAGCTTGTGCGCATACAGTTGCATCCGCGGGTAGCATCATACGAGCTCTTCACGTGCCTACATACATAGAGGCACGGCTCTCGGAACTTTCGATAACGAGGGGCTATCCTGGCAATCTCCGATTGTGCCTTTGGATGCCTTGCACAGCGCTGCAGGAACAGGGATAGTGATAAACGTGGGCCGGTCTGGCCATTATCCCATTATACTGTTGCTACACCGGCTATTCAGACTTCATAGCTGCCTGTTGTTATTGGTGAATATCTCACTATTTAGAGTCTTATGCGAGACGAGATAGGCCAGCTTACTGAGAGAAATTGCTGTGGAACAAGAATCAGTAGAGATATCACAGAGTATGACGTCTACGTATATGCGGTGCTGTGGGCTCTGATGATTGGAGTACAGGTGCTTCGTGAGTTATAAGTCTTGGCATGTTACCATCAAAATTACCAAAAATCCTGCATCAACTACAAAACTATTACCCATGGCTTGGTATGTAGAGATGAGATGGGCTGTATTTATTAACGGCTTGTCTGTTGCCGCAATGCATACACGATGCGTCGTGCCGCGTGAGATGTTCTTCTTATCTTTATTGACGTTGCATACCTAGACCTTTGTTTTTCATTTATGTTTCTCGGCGCCAGACTTGATTTCTTCCATGCTCATATAGCAACGTCTTATGAACAGGCATAGCCCAGCAGTGCTGGCACTCTATTGTGATTCGTACAGTGCATGGTGCTGCAATTAAAGTTGATTTCCCCGCATGACAGGGATTTTAGCAGGTAATACTATGTACCGAGGTGGATTTTTTAGTTGTCAACCTTAAGCCTATCTACGGCTTCCCCGCATAGATCGGCCTTGATGGGCAGACGGAGAGACGCTACGCAAACTACTTCCTTAGTTTGTACTCAATTACACTGCAGTATGTAGAGCAAAATTGTTGACCTACAGTACACACTTACATAGATCTCCCCATATGTAGGTGCTTGACTTCAACTATTAGTATTATTAGGAGAGCAGATATCAGGCCCGCAGGTAGACGATACCTTAAGTACTGAGGATAGGCTGTCGGTTGCCCTTGTTTCTCCCCTCCCAGTAATATTTATTCACAGCTAACTTTACACATGTCCCGATATGGATACTAACTTGTCCACTCGATGCCCTACCTACTTCTACCTACCTACTTGCTTACCCATACGCTTGGGAACTCGGGCCGTCTCTCGTATCTAAACAGCCAGATGCATCTTCATTATCCTAACTAGCTAGGTTACCCCTCACAAGTCACGACACCTTGGGAAGCTGGGTATCTGATTCTTTTACCGTCTACTGACCGTCGTCATCCATGGATCGGTGATCAGCACATGGCCTCCTCTATGCGGAAGGTTGCACTCCCCAAAAGGTACCATCTCGGGTCATTTGGCGTTGGTTAAGGCTAGCGTGGAAGATAGGACGACAGATGTTGGCCCATCGTGATATTCCACTCCGGCCTATGATGGTGCCTTGTTCGCCGTAAGCCGGTTCCTGGTGGCGTTTTTCTAATGATGCTCTAGTCCAGGTTGTGTTGTGCAAGTGCTATCAAATGCCGGCGCGGCGCATCAGCAGATGTAGTGTAAGCCACATTTTGACTTCACCTCCTTCGCGAAGAGAAAAGAAATGGAAAGGGAGAAAGAATAAAAAAAAAACATTGTTAATGTGGTCCGAGTCGTTACCACATGCTCTCCAAGTTTCACTTGTGTGTCGCCCAAGTTTGGAGAAGAGCCCCAACGTGCGCGAGCTTTTCCCCTCGTGCCTGCGTCTTCTGTTGATCTTCGAGTTGCACCGCAGCTCCTCACCTCGGCCTTGTCGTGTTCAGGTGATCGTCACAGCTAACTTTTGAGGCTAGCGAGCCTCCAGTACTGCCCAGGGATCCCCTACGCAGCGTTACCTCACTTACACTCTACCTACTGAGTGTGTGTATTTGTACTACCTGTACACTGCCTAAAAAGGTAGCATGCCCAGGTACAGTGCCCCTAGGATAGTGCTGTGATTTCCGGTCCCAGCACTGAACCCCGGCACTGGGCCTAGTCGAGTGACCCTGGAAAGGTGCCGAGTCCACCGCATCTCACTAGCGGCTCATCCCACTTTTCTTTCTGTTTATTGACTGCTAGTTCGAGAGGAAGCCGTCATGGAGCCTGCACAAAGCAAGGCACGTCAACGCACAAGCCGCACAAGCACCGCGGACACAGCACGGAATGAGAACGACCTGTTCAATTCGGATAGAGGAGGTGCCATGGCGTCGTCCTACAACCCCCATTCTGCCCATCAATCCACAATCCCAATCCAAAGGCCGTTGTGGATCAGCCCCGATCAGTCACGCATTCCGGGCCGCCACCATCCACCATGCTAAGCAATATGGACATCGTCTATAGTATATAAGACACGGGCATGCCTCGCGCCCGCCTTCTTCTCCTGCTGGCCTCTCTTCTTCTCTCCTCCAGCAGTTTTATCACTTCCCCAGGGCCCTGACCAGCCCGTTCGCTCCTTGGCGCCGCTCCTTATTTGCGCTGTGCACGGTGTTTTGCATCGTAATATCTTACAATGCATCATTATACCTGGGCCCTTGCTGCCCTCGGCCTTGTCTCTCCGGCCGCCGTGTCTGCTTCTCCCTTGGCTCGCCGTGGCCCCAGCTATGTCACTCACCAGGACAGAGCCGACGGCGTCAAGGAAGCCTTCCAGAGATCGTGGGATGGCTACTACACATATGCGTTCCCCAATGACAGTCTGATGCCCATTTCAAAGTCTTACACCAACGACCGGTAAGAAATCCAAGTGTTTCTTCTTGGTATGTATAATAACTCTGACACGACGCACAGAAATGGTTGGGGAGCGAGCGCTGTTGATGCCGTTTCCACTGCCCTGATCATGGAAAATAAGGAGGTTGTCAGTCAGATCGTAGATCACATCAAGAAGATCAACTTCAACCAGACTGTCGTGGGTGGCGAGAGTGTCTCGCTCTTCGAGACTACCATCCGCTACCTCGGTGGAATGCTCTCTGGTAATTTATTCCCGCTAAGTCGATTCTTTAGGGTGACGCGAGCTTAAACGTGAATAGCATACGATTTCCTCACCGGCCCCTTCAAGGGAACAGTCGACGATGATTCAGTGCAGGCGATCTTGGATCAGGCGGTCAACCTGGCTGAACAACTGAGCGTCGCCTTTGATACCCCTAGCGGTGTCCCGATTAACGATTTGATCTTCAACGGTCCTAACGGTCCCGTCACGGCTGACGACACTACTAACGGAATCGCTACGATTGGTACATTGATCCTCGAGTGGACGCGCCTGAGCGATCTCACCGGTGATGACAAGTATGGGAAACTCGCACAGGCTGGTGAAGAGTACCTCCTTAATGTTAAGAACCCAGAGGTCGGCGAGCCATACCCCGGCTTGATTGGAACCAACGTCTATGTCAAAGATGGCACCTTTGCTGATGGCAGCGGTGGTTGGAATGGCGGCGACGATTCCTTCTATGAATACTTGATCAAGATGTACATCTATGACACTGAGCGTTTTGGAGTACTCAAGGACCGCTGGATCGCCGCCGTCGATTCCAGCATCAAGTACCTTGCTTCTCACCCCACGACCCGCCCAGATCTCACTTTCCTAGCCGCTTATGGTGGTGCTGGCCCGGAGAAGCTTGAATTCGTTTCGTCTCACCGTAAGTTGTTGCAAACCTTCGTAACATGTACGCTGATTAGCTAAGACAAATGATTAGTGGCTTGCTTTGACGGTGGAAACATCATCCTCGGCGGTTTGACACTGGACAACGAAGATTACGTCAAATTCGGCCTCGACCTTGCCGCGGCCTGCCACGCGACGTACGTTGCGACAGTGACAGGTATCGGGCCAGAGAGCTTCCAATGGCAGGACAACAAGCTGGCAGCAAACGCGAGCAACAATGGAGGGCCGCCAAGCAATCAAGCCTCCTTTTACAAGGACAGCGGTTTCTGGATCTCGTCTTCGGCGTATATTCTGCGTCCTGAAGTAATCGAGAGCTGGTACTACGCATACCGTGCAACAGGCGACACCAAGTACCAGGATTGGGCGTGGGACGCCTTCCTTGCCATCAATAAGACGTGCAGCGCTGGTGTCGGCTTCAGCGCCATCACTGATGTCAACGCCGCAAACGGCGGCTCGTTCTACGATTCTCAGGAGAGCTTCTGGTTCGCCGAGGTCCTCAAGTACAGCTACCTTATCCAGGCCGCAGATGCCCCTTACCAAGTCAACGCCAATCACGATAACGAGTGGGTCTTCAATACCGAGGCACACCCTGTCAAGGTCGCTGGTAAGCCGATTTGATGTGGTAGGATGACGACTCTTCTTGATTTCCGACGTTACGAATGAAAATACCCTGGAAAGGATGGGGAGTGGTGAGGTTCACTTGTGTCCCTTGGCTTAGCGGACTTCGTTCTAGCATCTACCAGACTACCCTCGTGCATGGATAGGCGTTTGATTGAATATTATTGAGCGTCATCGTTAATGATACTCTTGGACAATAAACAATACAACATCTTCACGTCTCTGTTTTCATGTGTTGTGACCTACAATAGCTAAGTATCATGTGTTCCTCGGGTTCGCATTCGGTGAGTTTTACACACACACACACATATGTATAAATCTGTATATGTTTAGACCCCGTTGGCCCTGCTACCTCTTCGACGCCAATAAGAGGGTGGCTCGTAGCAGTTGTTTCATTCAGGTAAGTAGAAAGCTAAGTCAGAAAACAGGCCTAGTGACTAATTGCGTTCTTTGACATATGTGATGACCTCTGCGGAGTATTCAGGACTAGTGTACTACACTTCTTCTTCCCATATTTGATCAATATGATTGGAGAGGTAATGTCAGACAATCCACAGCTGGACTTGCGGGGTTTAATATAATAGAGGTTATCCACTACATCGGAAGTAAAGGTAATCCAAGATAATAGTATGACGCTGAGTTCGATGCGGCTTTGACCAGGGTTCTAACTTATCAGTCAAGGTTTTCGGATGATAAACCTCCCAATCACAACCCGCCCTGGCCATACACTATCGTGACCAGCAAGTGCTACATATCCCTACCCTTCTACTGCATTAACGAGATATCCGTGATGTCGTCCCAAAGCAATCCGCAAATCCGCCAGGGCCGCCAGTCTGACTTGACCACCCTGCTGAACAGCCCGCATCCCAATAAGAAGCAGCCGCCTAGCCTCTTCGCCTCAACAGCCCCTACCAAGCGCCGCACTGACTACGGCCGGCTGTATAGTGATGCAGAGAAAAACCGCGCTGCTCTGGCTGACCGTGTATGCCCACCTGACCTATCTAATCTTGACTTCTTTGAGATAGTATGCCCTGGGATGGCTGGCCGACTTTGAAGTCGAACTCGTTGAGACGGTAGGGAAGAATATGCTTGTACTCTTACAGCTTAACGATGAGCTGTAGGCAACTCTAACGAGTTTCAATTTAGCATTTGTGCAGCTCGCATTTCTGGCAACGAGAAAATTCCAGGCCGTGAAAGCAACTCTCTAGTAAAGCAGGATGAAGCCGAAAACGTGGATAGGGGATAATCCAAGGTGCCACAGAACGTTGCCCTCAAGTTTACAATGTAAATGCACTTGAAGGTTTACCAAGAATCTGTCCGAGTTGCTTCGAAAAGGGGTTAAGCAGAATATTTGCCTCCTTATGCAATTATTATTCAGTTTTTATCTTGCGCTTATACCGGTCTTTTTTGCCTGCTTATATGAGTGTTATCGTAAGGGGGCAGTTGGCTGACCATTTATTGAATTTTTTCGGTGCTTACATGTCGGTATACCAAGGCGAAGAGCCTCTCTTGTCAGGAGTTTTCCTGACCTACAGCGTGAATGTAACCAGCTCTCATGGCGGATGCTTGAGTCTCCGTCTCCCAAAGTTCATATTTCTTCCAAACAAGTCCCTGTTCCCACAAATGCTTCAGCATAACCTGTTGCTGCGCAAAGAGTTATAATATTTTCTGATGACGACTACTAAGCTATATACATACTGTCTTGTTATTCTATTCCATTGAATATCTCGAATACCGGGGGAATAAACTCCTCGTTGAAGCCCGCCGGTGACAGCGGATACGTAATCCACTGGGGGGATGAAGACTGGCCATGGTTGGGGGTAACCTTACTGAATCCCCAGCCTACCTTGTCAAATGACAAGTCGCGGCGCTGGAATTTCTACTATAAGCTTTCAACTTTGTCAAAACCTTGAATGGCTTGTTTTTCTGTACTGATAGGAATGTTCCCGATTTGAATGCCACATGGATCTGTTGTGGCATTGCTGCCTTGCCAGCATTGGTTCCATCCTGCCTGTGCTCAGCGATGGCTCGGCCGAGACAATATATGTCCCAATTGTCGTGGAATTGTCTCCGGTCCTCAGTGATCACCATTTGTCCGTCCTGCCGCTTTGCCGGCTCCTGTTGAAGTTGGCATCAACCAGATTGACGAGATGAGCGAACTATGAAAAGAATATATCCTGCCTGTTCGAAACAGATTGCGTTCATATGGTAGAGAGCTCCGTGAGTTCTTAGCACCTCTGTTGACGGCTGAGCAGTTGGAGCAGGTGAGGAGTATCAGTACAAGACATGAGGATTTACTCAATTAACAGGCAGCAACTATTTCTAGTGAGGCTGGCAGTGTGGTTCGTCAATTATAACGGGAAAATTGAGTTTATTGGTTCGAGCGTGGGCGCTCATCTTGTTTGTTCCCGTATAGCTACCTACATAGATAGCCCTACCACCCAGTGTGGATATTGTACTTACCTTACTTTCGCTTAGACAGTACGAGACTTAGTTCTCCAGAATACAACACCCATTTCCACCATCTGGTCTTTCTCTGATGCGCGCTGAACCACAGTCTTACGACGTAATGTGATTTGAGAAATCAACAAGGAATTAGCTTTGGACCATGGCATTTTATGCACGGGAAAAGACAATGCCCGTCGATGACCAATAAAATCCTTTTTCTCCGAGTCTCTGTAATAACAGACGAGGTTGATGTGCATTTGTATCCCTATAGCCTCATTGGCTGAAGGTGCAACGACATAGCCCCGAGGAGTGGGGGACAGGGAGTATTATGGTGTAAATTCGGAGAATTGTGTAATACTGTCGATGACCATGAGGCTGAAGCGTCTGATGACAATTGCGGAGGAGTACCTATTCAAGTTTTACCTAGTTGACATAATTGCCAACAAGAAGAGACTCTGGGGGTGCGCGCAAGTAGTTCCGAGGAACTCCAGCTTGACAGGGTAAAGGAAAATGTCATTCAAACTGCTTACGTGGTTATTCGCTTACGTCAAGTGACCCAAACAAGCCTCCTGACACATGGATATAAACTAGGTCCATTTGAACACTCGTTAACTTATAAAGGATAGTTTCTAATCGCCGAAAAGTACACTAGCTGGTTGTCAATAGCATTCTGACTTCAACCTACTAACGTAAGTGCATTTCCATGCATCGAAGCGTCGAATCGGCGTTAACTTCCTCAGAGCTGAGCAAAAGAAATCCTGTAAGTTTAGCTGTGTATTTTGATATCTAATAGTAAACTCCACACGCTTTAGAGGTCGCTGTTGATGATCAGATGCAGTAGTCGTTGGGGAGACTTTTGGTCTCCCTCTTTGACAAAGTATATAGTTGAAAGGCAATTCGGCCCTCTCCTCAGCGGTTATGCTGGGTGAACCGTGAGCGGATCTCTAATACTCTACTCATTAATACGAAACAGCCCCGCCGATTTACAATTGGAAACTCAGAATGCTGCAAAGTTTCGTGTCAGGTGTTACCTGGAATACCAAATGCACTAGATAGTTAACCCTCAAGCGTTATTGGTCTGTTGACAGAAGGTGAGCTGAGTCAGCCCAAGCGCGCTACTCCCTGCGTTCAGGGTATGGCCGGTATAGGTGGTTAATTTTATCAATACTTTACCCAAATCGGGCGGTACGGTAAGTGAGGAAATCCGCATCCGGTGCGGCACTAAGCCAGGATCATGGGAGAAGCAGAATAGATCTTGTGGTTGAATAGTGCTGTTCATCGCAGCATTGACGTAGACGCCCGCAACATATATTTCCTACGTAGTTAACTCTACGTTTATGGTCAAGTAATGCCTAGACTTAAATATTTTTACTTGTATCAAGAGTTATGCCTATCACCAGAAGTGTATGTACACTCCCTACCTACATAGAGATGTTGAAGCTAACCCATATTGAATCAGTAGATCATTTCTTAAATGATATGGAAGTCATCTCACCGACCTTGACCACTTGACATTTGGTAAGCGAAGGAGCAGAGGCGGCTTATTCCCTATTCCCAGGTGTAGACACTACGGTACATGCAGCAATAAGCTATCCTGGCGCCGTCTGGCTATCTTGGGAAATCTAAATTCCTAAATGGTGTAGTTATATAGAAAGTAAAGGCTAAAGTTCCGAAACCCCTCATTGTTAGTTACACTCTGCTCACTATTATTCACTCTCCGATAGTGCTACCTGGGTAGTTATGATACCACAAGTCCCCTCGTTTTCCCCTTTTCCCACATACATATACTGCCTAGATTGAATCTATTCCGAATATGTACATTGGTATTCCAGCAACAAACCACGGTGACCGATGATCGCCAACTCAGAATAGGTAGTCGGCTACTCAATTAAGGTCCAGTGTATGCCTAGTATAGACTGGGTTAGGGCTTATCCGGACGTGCCGTGCCTAGTTTAGTCGGCCTTTCCCGGCTGCCTCAAGATGGTAATTAGTGTCAATTATAGAAACCCTACTTGCCTCAGCCCTAAATCTTGTGCTATTCGTCGTCTCACCGCAGAACGTGCGGCTCCTCAGCGTATGCTTGCTATTGGACCTCGCTGCTTAGGCCTGTCGAATCCAAACCATACATACGTGTGCACCATGTACTCGTGGAACTGTCAAAATGCTTGTTTGGGTAGTCTGCCCGGACTAGGGCTTGTCGCTTCAAGGGTGCTCTCTATTCTACTTATTGCCATTTGACCAGCAACTTCCCCTAGTCGAGGCAATTATAGAATTCGCTAATTGGGGCCTTGAATGACTACCTCGAGGTCACTGGCATTTAAGCGAATCATACGGCTATTTAGAAATCTGAAGGCGGAGTGGTGCGCTATGCCGTTAAGCTAGCCTGCTAACTACAGCAATCGAGGATTCTTAAATGTAACGACGTATAACGACATCGTTCTCAAGCTGCCGGAAATAACTGTATATATGTCGTCACACTACCAGGCCTCAGGATTCCGATTCATGACTCCCTAGTCGTGAAAGGCATACCCTACGCGTTAGCTGGATCTCTGCACCTCATTCTAGGATCTATCAGCTTGGCGTACCAAAATGGTTTATCACGATATAGACATCCCTTTACGTACGTTCGCAGCTTATGATTGGCATTAGAGACGAGAGCTGATCTTCATTCAAGCGGCTTTCATAGCTATTGACTTTATAGGCTTAACAATAGCTTTGATACCTATTATCCTTCGGTTCTGGCTGCGCTGGCGAGAAGCAAAACCCCAGCCTATGACCCGCAACATCTCAGACGGCCTGATAATTTTCTCATGGCTCTCTGGTTTTGTCCTTATTAGCAGTACGTGGCCAAGTTTATGTTGCCATCAACTTTCAAGACGGCGAAAGAATTCCGTTCGCCTTAGGGGTCTTCCATCTGAACTACTTACCCACGCTCAACATGGCGTCTACTAATCTCATGTAATGCAGTCAATGCATGGAAAAATACGCTTCGAGAGCGATACGTTCATTATCCACCAAGCGAGCTCTACTATAGCGTGCCGCTCAACTTGTCTGCTCACCTTCTCTACGTCTCATGGATCTCGCTCTACTTCATCTACATATCGCTCTGGGCGGCCAAATTCGCCCTCATCGCCTTCTTCGCGAGCGTGATGCGGCTTATGGAGACGCGCGCAGCACGACTTGTCGTCGGCTTCGCCGTATTCTACACGACAAGCACTTTCATCTTGCACATCGCCTTGCTCACCAGATGGTGCGACCCCATCAGCAAAAACTGGAACGTCAACGGCGAGCTTTGCTCTGCCGTCCACGACATCAGATCCGTGACCATCTCTACTGTTGCCAACATATCTACTGATCTCGTCATCCTTTCTCTTCCCATCTTTGCCCTCACGACTTTGAGCCGGGAGCGGAGAGCGCTCACGACGGAGAGCCGGGTCACGAAGGCGGAATGGAGTGGTTTCGCCCTGGTCGTGTCCGTGGCGGCTTTGAGCATCATTGCCGCGCTGGCTAGGTGGATCACGCTGCAGCTGGTGCGCAACGTTCCCAAAGCAAACATTACGCATACCATCGACGTGTGGGCGCTCGTCGAAATTGTCGCCAGCTTGCTTGCCGTCTGTTTGCCGACTCTGCGGTCTTTCGTAAGGAGATCGAGGATGGAGAGCCGACGGAGAATGGGAAACGGGCAATCATCCACAATGATGTTTTTGCACTGGAAAGGGTCGGAGTCCACAGTTAGAGCTGGCAATGCAAGCGTTTAGAGAAAATGACCTAGATGGACTGACTGTCTTTTCAACGATCTTGGTGTTCAGAGGCGTTTCAATACTCCCTACGATCTTGATTTTTTGTTTTCTTTATAGCCGACATGACGCTTACGACTAGGGCTCACAGCGAGCGACACATGTACATATAGGGGGTATTCGGACATGGCATGAGTGTCTCAGAGTATCCAAGTACTAGTATTTCTGGGTCTGTCAACGTAGACCGGATCTATCGCGACAACCACCTATGACCTTGAATATAACAAAATCTCATTTTCATCATTCGTGCTCTCATACCCTCGTTAGGCCATCACAGCTACAGCGCAGTGAGCGCTTATAAGGGCCATACCAGATACGCTTAGCAGCCAACGTGAATAGCTGATACGCCGTTAGTCCAACACTAATTCTGCAAATCCTGGGGTTATGACTTACCGTTGGCGAAGAGAGCGTAGGAGTCGGCGTTGTTAAGAGCCTGGGACGAGGTGAGCCTAGTAGCAGCGGAGTAACCGTAGCCCAAGTCTTGAGTGCCCTTAACAGAGGTTAAGTGAGTGGTTTCGTGAAGAGTGGTGGTGGCCTGGTCTTGGCCGTGGCAGGTGCTGGTGACGGCAGACAGAGCGCTGAAGTACAGAGGGCAGTTGACGATGTAGCTGGCGGACGGTAATGTATATGCCAACACATTGCTAGAGCAGGCTCCGTAAATATCAGTGCAGTAGGTGCGTGATGCGCCACTGCTGGTGCTGCCGCACTCCGAGGCGACTTTAGCGAAGACACCGGCGACTGTCGAGCCAACTGAGGTTGACTTGAAGTACTCGCTGACCTTGGCGGTGTTGGTCAGGGCAGCCGATGAGGCAGCAGCCGCAAAGGAGCGGCAGTTGGTGACCGCGTTCCGGCTAGAGGTGAGCTTAGTGCCAGTGCAGTCAGATTGAATGGCCTGCCCAATGTGTAATTGTTAGTACCTAGATTCTCATTCTTCAAAGATTAGAGGGAGAAACGCACGGTGCGCTTGACAAAGGCCGTGCGGACCTCCGCAGCCTCCGCGCCATTGACCTTGGCAGTTAAAGTGTTGCTGGAGTAGGGAACAGCACCGGCGATCTCGTTGCTATCGGTAGCAGTGTAGGAGAGGACACCGTTGGCAACGAAGTCATACTCGCCAGTAGCGGTAAGATCGTGGAGCTCAGCAGCATCGAAGCTGACTTCGATGGTCTGACCAGCAGGGATGGTCTGGAAGGCCTCCTCGGCGAACGCAGTATTGGTCATAAGGCGAAGGCGGATACCCTCAAAGTCGAGCTTGTTGCCTACATACGCACACACGAGGTCAGGGGGTAATTATCAGACACGGACACGAGAAATACTACTTACTACCGTGGAAGACCTGGACCTTCTCGACAGGCGCAGAGTCCAAGATGGTACCGGTCTTCAGCACCTTCAGGTCCTCGGCACCAGTGTTGGTGATGGTAGCCTTGACACCAGAGTTGCCTACTTGCTCGATCTGGACGTCGAGAGGAGCGGCACGCTTGCCCATAGAGGCAGCGCTGGCTAGAGAAGCCAAGAGGGCGATGTTGCTAAGGAACTTCATGTTGGACAGATGTACTTGAAGGCTCAATAGTAAGAGTAAGGGTTGGCTTGAGGGTGATCTTGTGGGTGATGGGTTAAGGATCGTCAAAAGCTGAAGAACTGGTCGTCTTTATATCCCGACTCTCAAGAGCACAATGCTCCCAAGACGGATAGGATATCTTTATCCCCTGCCGCGACCCAAAAAGCATCAGGAAGGTAGTCGGTTTATTGACACCTAAAAGGAATGTAGCATTTGGAGGGGTCATAGTGTAGGCAAAGTAGTTCTAGTAGTTCTTGATGCATCGCTAGCTGCGTTGCCTCGCTTCGACTGGGTAATATTGTTGCGAGGCATGTATGTTGAGCTTTGAGTTGTGAGTTGCGAGTTGGAGAGACCGAATACTTTAAACATTCGCAATTTGACCATGAGTTGGTGTCTGTCCTAACAACTTATAGCAACAAGACAGAGTTGTTAATCGAAGAGGCAATTCGGAGTGTTGGAATATTAAACTACATTATTGTCGTCCAAAATACGTTTCCAACGGCTGTTTCCATGTTGTCCAAAGTGCCAGTGGCGTTCGGATTCTGGTGTTGGTGCGCTAACTATGCATGGAAGGAGGTCTCAATTCTAGAAACACCACAAGACCTTGGCAACTTGGCAACTCTCATTAAGCTTTATCAAACTCTCCAATATCTCGGGGATGGTTAAGTCCAATTGCTTGGCGGAGCTTGCTGATTAGTCCGGTAGATAGAGTAGAATAGCCGGAATGGTTGAGCGGATGGGTTTATCGGAGTCTAAATTGGCGTAGCTTGTCTACTGCATGAATCGACGAGTTCACCTGTGATCTGATGTTCTCGTTGACCTTCCCCGTTCGATTACTAGCTGTCAAACAACTACCCTCTCATAATGCAATCACCTATCTCATGTTCGATGCCATGCATGATAACGCTAAGTGATCCCCTTGAGAAGTGTAGTGAAGAAGGTGCATGGATTTCAAATAACGATGAAGATAACTTGCTTATGGTTCTCTCAACACTACGCTACCGTTAGCAAAACTTCCCACCTTTAGCTGAATGATAGCTCACGCAGCATGTTGAGACACTGAGTTCAAGAATACCTTCCCAAAGTAGTATGTCGCTGCGAGGCGACGGACAAGATGATATATCCTTCGTGAGTATGATCTACAATGTAGACTAAGAATGTCGATATATGTAGATAGCCTCATATAATTGAGACATAGCGCTCTCTGAGCACCTTTGAAGGTTTCTTCAAACAGCATCGGTGCCTGGATGTCACCGTCGTAGGCGGCTATCTTCACCGTAAACGGAGTGTAGCAGTCTCAGCTATCGCGAGCGAGAGATATAATGATGAGCTTTCACAGACACAACGATAGGAATTACTATAATAGCCAAGACGGAGACGAGGGGCTCCAATATATCATTTACTAAGTTGCACCGTTGCAGGCGAGGCAGGGTCGTTCAAGGGTGTGTTGACAGCAACACTCTGTGATTGGGCACCTAACAGCCTCCGGGAGTATAATACTTCGGGAGTGAAGGGTGGGTCGGTGATGCCTCCGAAAGATCCTGATTAGAAATGCAGGTCGCCCTCGCTTAACATTTGTTCTCCACCTAAGAGTGTTTGGCAATTTATATGTAACATACACTGTTGATGATGGCGATTCAAGAAAGTACACGCTTTAGTAAATATAACAGCACTGTCAGCTCATTCAACTTTGAGTTATCTTACGTAATCCGCGCAAGTATTGGTTTTCCTTTTCACTGCTTCATAAATCCAGAAGCGAGTCGGTTCATTCTACATTGACATCAGAGTCTCTAGTCTTCGAATCGCCGGTATGAAAAGAGCGGGGGCCAACAGTCATCTTAAGCATCCATATACAAAAGAGACAACAGCTTGTGTAGTAGAAGACAACTGACTTGTCCTTACATGCCGACTGAATAATTCGAACTGAGCGCCACTCATATATTGCGAATCGTGGTGAATCTACCCCTGAGCATGAAATATGCGCGGGGTATACGTACTGGACGCTCAGCCAACCTACATATCTCTTTTATAGTCAAGATATATAGACTTCACATATTCCTATTTCTTGCTTTACACTGACGAACTCTGTTTTAGCCGAGGCTGTCCTTTATCTAAAACCCGAAGACCTGGGCAAGTCGATCATCTGAGCCCGAACTGGAAGCTCTATCTTGAAGTGGAGCTTGATGAGACACCGCATAGTTGGGATGGACTGATTCGCACGCTTCAAGTACCGTTCCAACGAAGACAATCATACCAGCAAGAACTGCCCGAATTAGTAATTTGAGATTGGGCTACGAGGTTACGACAATAAATCTTTTGGGACGCTGACGGGCTCTATTCTTTAAAGGCGAATAAGGAACATATCCGGCTGTCCCGTCTTCCCTTTCCTACTCATAATAGTCGAAGAGCCAATGACGAGAGATCTAGGTCTGAGACTCTGTTTGGCGCCTTATGCTCCTTTCGGAATTTTATATAAGCAGGAATAACTATTACCTTCATTTCTTACACTCGTATCTTTTCAGGATCATTCGTTGTTGCCCGTGAGCTAAATGTTCTTCTATAGCGAACTGTAGATGCGCTCTTTCATGAAATCTATCGAACATTCGATTTGAACCCGACTTTTAAGGATCAGTATAATCGAATATGCTCGAATTTATACAGATGAGACTGTCACAGAGTATTACGTAGAGTACAAGGAGATATTTGTATATAGCTAGATAGGTGCCTACGAAGGTTTTGAGACCTTTGTGCAACAACAAGTGTCTTTACCTACCCTAAAGTCCGAGGTTATTGGCAGAAACGTACTTAGAGGGAATGACAATCATTTAACTATTAAATAATTAGCCCGATTCATTTTTCTTGGAATCAGGGCTGTCTGCATATCGATGTACCTAAGCCCTGTTTAATGAGGTGCAATAACTTTCCAATCGCTATTATAAGAATAGAATGTATTAATCCAACATATATGAGCTATAATTATTATCCCTAATACTCACAAAAGCGTTCATAACTATCTATGATTCATTGTCATTATGTTTAGAAACTCATCTTTCATCAAGACTTCGTGTAAACAACATGAAATAGGCAGGTTTGCAATGAACGCAGCAATTAAAACTGCCTGAATCAACTGGATGTTAGACGTAGAACGTTTTTGCCGCTCCGAGTCCCACAATGTCAAGCTCTCTACTATATACATGCAACTTCGTTTCCCTACGCGTGTGGCGATGTGGTGCGAAGGTTAAACAACTTAGATGTGTCGTTGAAAGGATGGATTACAAGCTGAATGACAAGTAGTAGAAGACTAGCGAAGTGGGGGGATACTACCATGTATAGGATTCCATATATAGCTACTTAGCTAATATCTACGTAGCATACTCGCAAAGAGCTCAGCGGCGTATCATTTGCCTGTCACATTTCAGGAACAAGTGCAAACCCAGATGAAAGCGAGTGTAATGTTGCACACCATTGTCCCCATTCGTGGAGATACCGGACCTCCCGGTAGTACACCTCGGTGTAATCGTATGAGTTGCCTCGTTATGATTTGCTGGTTGTCCCCCCATACGCAGAATTGGCAACGCCGGTTCGGGCTTCAATAGTTACGCCACCACGTCAATAGCCGCCATAGCGGTATGTCTAACGGTGAGGAGAGACATGCGAGAATCGGGTACTTATTCCCGAGGTTTGATGGAGTTTGGTAACATGGCCGCGATTTTCAGCCGGTGTTACGCACAGAGTGTGCGGGGAACTTGCGTCGTCCCTCATTCATAAGGGGTTGCAAGTTGAGGGGGCCGTGTTGTTGTCGTTGCATGTTGATTGCTATAGTCCCCAAATTAAATCATTCACGAAAGTTGTGAGAATGAACTGTACAGGTCTACGCCTCGCTCAACAAGTTGGGAGGCGATGTAATCGATGGGTCACACCCCGCGCTCTCTACGTCAGCCAACAAGCCACTAGAGCATCGTATTCTTCGTTGTCGCGAGAATCCAGCGAAGGGAAAAGTGCGATAATCACGGGGTCGAGCCGGGGTATTGGGAAAGCCATCGCATTGCGTCTAGCTGCCGACGGCTATAATGTCTGCATCAACGATCTAGGTACCAACCGCGCCGGCTGCGATGAAGTGGCCAAGGAGATTCGCAACATGGGACGAAAGGCTTGTGTCGCTGTGGCAGACGTGACGAAAAGAGAGGAAGTCAAGGATATGATTAAGACCAGTGTTCGAGAACTGGGACCACTAAACACAATGTTCGGCGCTCCGTAGTATTAGGCTCATGCGAGTCAGGTTGTTTTGGGGTGGTGCTAACACGATGCAGGGTCGGCAACGCTGGCATAGTACAAGTGCAACATCCTCTGGAAGTATCAGACGAGGACTTCAGACGTATGTTTGAAGTTAACGTCTTCGGCCTGCACAACTGCTTGTCAGAGGCGGCCAAGCAACTCATCAGCCAGGGAAATTGCCAGCCCGATCGCCCTGGCAAGCTGATAGCGGCAGCGTCGATCGTTGGATTCAAATCGTTTCCTCTGATGCCCCACTACAGCGCGAGCAAATGGGCCGTTCGTGGCTTGATACATGCGTATGCCATGGAATTGGCCAAGAGCCACATCACGGTCAACGCTTACGCCCCGGGTATCGTCGAGACCGCCATGTGGGATAAAATCGACGCTGCGATTTCTGAAAGAACCGGACTAGACAAGAACGAAGTTACGGAAAAGTTCGCTCGTGAATTGTCTTCGCTGGTGAGAGTCAGCGTTCCGGAAGACGTAGCCAAGCTTGTGAGCTTTTTGGCGAGCAGCGACAGTGACTTCGTCACGGGCCAAACACAGCTGGTGGACGGCGGCATCATTTTCACGTAACTCGGTACGCTGATATTGAAATAATGTTGGGCTATGGGACCTCAGGGTAGCAGGTTCTTTTGTGTTCAAAGTAAAACTTCTTGGTCTGAGATGCGGGTTGAAAGGTCGAGCATACATTGATCGTCCTTCATTTATTTCTCAGAGCTTGTGGTAACTAACGATGTTATTATGTAGTATGAATCAATGCCGGCGACTGTTTTTGCCTTCAAAACATACAAGTCCAGATACAAATAGTCACGAGTGATCAAGGGCGTTCTTTGATACTAGGTTGAGAAGCTGACAGGGAATAGGCGAAAAGGGGTTTCTTAACCTCACACAGCAACTTATCATGGCCTACGAAACCACGATGACAAATGCCATTTAGGTAATGAAACCAAGACGGCGAAACAAAATAAAAAGTCAAGTGTAAGGCGCGCTTCTAGACAAGCAACCTGAACGCCAACCGAGAAAACATAGCTAGTCTTGTATACAGGTTCAATGCAATATACAACCCCAAGATGAAACACCCTAATAACAACAGTATTGATAGAGATATCTCGTAATCGCCGTCAACAGGCCGTATAGAATACCTTCACCCAAGCCGCACAATCCTCCACATGCGCAAACACTCCTGTAAATCCATAGACAGCGTCCCCTCATGCGCCGTCGTGGCGTCTTTGATGAGCGCCACCAGCAGACTCGCTAGCGCGAACGTCTCGTACTGGCTCTGCAGAATATCGAGGTCGGCGCTCCTCATGCCGCCGTTGTCAGCCCACGCCCTCCAGGCATCCAGCACCTCGCAGATGGCCGAGGCGAACTCGCCGTCGAGCACCATGCGATGCAGCAGCGTGCCTACTACATCGCGCATCTCGAGATCGCCGTTGACGACCTTGTGGTTCCGCAGCCAGGCAAGATTATGCTCAGCGATAAGCTTGTTATCCCACTTGGGGCTCTGTAGGGCCTCGTGGCGCCGCATCTCGCGACGCTGGGCATCGCGGCGGCCTCGGTCGCGCACTAGATAGAAAGAAGAGAATCCTGTTAGTCTGGTGCTGTGTTTTTCAACTTCTCTCATTTCCCACTCTTTCATTTGACTAATTAGGGTGGGAGGCAGGAGAAGGTCGTAGTTACATACTCTCATTCATGCGCTCCATCATCTCACGGTCATTTCTCTGCTTCACAGCAATCTGCCTCTGTATGGGATCCATGCGGGCTTCAGCAGCCCTGGCTATACCCTGCTCCTGCACGCGCCGCATGAAGACCTCGTGCTGCTCCATGCCGTCGTTGTGCTTGGTCGCCCACTGCGGGGTTTGGGACTCGTCGACGACGCCCAGCAGCTCCAGCACGCCGCAGGGCACCGTATCGCGGCGCGCGAACTCCATGACCTGGTCCGGGATCTTGTAGTTCCACAGTACCGTCTGGCTCGTCGTGCCGTACGCCGTCGCCGCGCTCGCGAACCACTTGCCGTTCATCTTGACGCTGGTGATGCGCAGGTGCTCGATGTGCAGGCTGTGCACGTCGAACGTTTTCGACGCCGACGGGCTCTGGTCCTGGCTGAGTGCCGACTCGAGCCCGTCGATGGAGAACCGGCAGGTGATTGGCGTCTTCGCATTCGCCTCGGCTTGCTTCTGTATCGAGTCGAGCGACTCCTTAGGCGAGCTGACTTTGTTGTCTTCGGCCTCCCCTTCCTCTTCTGTCTTTTCTACCTCCTTCGCCTCTTGTGAGCTGGAGGAACCCTCACCCACCTCCTCTTCCTTGTTTGGTGGCGGTGGCAGCCTAATCCAATACGGTGGCAGCGTGGAAGCATCACGCGTGGTCCACGATGCCTTCCAGGTGACTTTCAGGGACATATGGCCATCGGCATCGTCCAGTGGAGCAATGGCCAGAGCAGTGTGATGCCTATCGGGGCTCTTCAACAGCGAGCATCCCGTAGGCGTCCACAATCCCGTGGAGCGTAGAAGCCTCCAGCCATGGGCGTCAGGAATGGCACCCAGATCGAGCAGATAGGCGACGAGTTCATGGAACTCGACCTCGACCTGCGGCTGGCGGAGCTGGTCGGCGTACTCGACGCGCTGGATCTTGATCCCGATGGTGTTCGTCTTCCAGTTGAACGTGGTCCACGACCCGCCGGGTATCTCGCTTGGCTGGCGCGAGATCTGCCAGTACTGGTCCGAGGAGAACCGATCCCATGGTTGCACCGCGTACCGTGGCAACTCGACCTCTATCACCCTGTTGACGATATCACTTCGCGTCAACGCTGTGAGCTTGCCATGCCTTAACATGCGCTTGATTTTCTGCAGCGCTGCTAGCGTAGCGAGAGTGTTGTACAGGATCGGGAGAACACCCAACACCGCGAGCGGCACACCAATAATCGTGATGATGTCTCCCGCCGTGCCAGACATGATGGGTGACCGGGTCTGGTTCGAGGGAAGCCAAGCCCTCAAACTCTGCTAAGCAAGCATGTACTTACTTCCTTCTACCTATGGCAGCGTCGTGCGGCATGCAGAAATTTGTTCTTCTGAGATCATCGTCAAGCCCCTTTTCAGCCCTAGCAGCCCAATCCCACGCTAGTAGCTGCATAAACCCCTTCAGCTGAAGCCTTCGACATACTAAAACGGCTAGGGTTTACGCAACTACTAAGCCTCTCCGCGTCTCTATTATGCCGAGCTTACTTTTTGATGCCTTTTAAATATTTACCAAGTACGCCACAATCGACTCTTCTTAAACTTCTCTTTTTTGTTCACTGTTGCTGATAAATCCGTTGTCTATAAGGCTTGGGACAGAATTGATTGCTTTTATTTTATAAACGTACATAGTCAGCTTCTACAGATGTGTTTGCAACGAGAGAATTCTCTTGGTCGATCACCTACGGTAGAAACAAGAGAATGGGATACACTTTCTACGGTATAGATATATACCAGTTTCCTTACCTGATATTGAAATCGCGCATGGTGTTATTCAGAGTTTTTCGTTAATATTAATCTGGTAGCGTCGAATTAGCCATGATCGAGGCAACACTTTGTAGTAATTGGAGATATAAAACATATTCCTTTCAGATATTAAGCCTTGTCAAAGGCAATATCATCAAAGCTGTCGAGCTATGTTGACCGTCGTGATAAAATATGATCATCCTTTGGAATTGAACAGGTTTAAAAGAGGAAATTGTGATGTCTTACCTTACGGGTCTTCAACACAAGCCAATGAGTGATAGATAAGTGGCATTCTAGAAGCGAATGGTTAGCCGCCGACATGCTTAGGAGCTAAGCATCGAGGAATAATATAGCTGCAGTCAGATACGACTGGTGTCATCAATGCCGCAAAGCTATGACATATGCTTGTCAATTTTTTTGGTCGAATCATCATTTGCAGCGAGCATACTGTGGTGCTAAAAAAGACGGAACTAACCTTCTGGAAGTAAGAGTTAGCAAATTGACACTCAATTCGACCAATAAAACGCGTAAGGAACTTGCTATCAGAAATGCATGAATGGAAAGTAGTTAAGATTGTCTTCAGCGGGAATCCCGAATCAGACTCGTCATCTAATGATCATCAGGTAGACGAGGGATTGCTCGCAGAGCTGTTTGAATTCGAAAGAAAATAGGGTAACAAACCTGTTGATATGCCATAGTATGCTACGAAAGCGACAAATGACTCAGTCTTCTCCAGAGTGGACTTGAGCATGGGAAGCCCAACGGGATGTAATACCTCACGGCATTACATCCTTCGAGTGGAACAGTAACCCATCAAACTCCTGGAGCTCAATATCAGCTGGTGGTTCCCCTGCCGTAGACCTAGTAGATATAAATCGATTGTGGTGATCAGTGGGCGAGGTTTTCTAGGCCTGCCACAAGATGGCATATCGACTCATGTGTTTTATGTTCGGAGCCCAGTGCCGCTTCATCATATCGATATGGAGTGTGTTGATTAGATAGGGATGCGCATACCGCTACGTCAAGTCACTATATAGTGAATTAGTATTCACGTCTCAACAAAAGAACGGTGAGGATAGGCAAGCAAGGGCTTGGTAGGTATATCAGATAACAGCCAGTTTTTTTTCGTCAAAGACTAAAGTCTCAGTCGGTAATTTCCAGCTATGCCGAAGCATAGAAAATGATCATCATGAGAAACCTGGATGGGTTGCCGGAATCGACAGGAAGCACACGTACCGAGGGGGAACCGGGAGGGGTAGCGGACTGATCGCCGATATTTGGACAGATGGTTTTACCGAGAAGCATCACATTCAAGGCTCAAGTTTACTGAGTCTCATCGCATACCTAGGCAGAAAAATAATTAGCCAAGCTAGTCGCGAACACGTGTGGACTATGTATCTGTGATCGTATTGCTGGATCAGACTGACGTGTAAAATCAGTTTCATACCTCAAAAGAGGTCAAAGACTCTAGTTTGCGGTTTACAGAGTGTCATCAGGGAAATGAAATGTGCTTCAGAGGAGATATGGTCACTTACAGCTTTGCATGTTTTGGGAGGTGGAAAGAGTGAGGATTGAAGAAAGCAGTGAGCTCAAAATTTAGTTAAATAATGGGAAGATTTTGGAAAATTTCCATAGCTCAGAGGAAAGCTTGGGCCATATAGAGACTAGGGGCCATCAAGTGGGGTCTTCTGGCTACTACGGTCTTTCTATTGGCTGTGAGATAGTGGGGGAGCCCCTGCAGCGGGGACTCAAATATATCGGAAAAAAGGAATGCCCTGCCCGATAAATCCAATTTCCCAAGGCTCCAGTGACAGCTGCGAAGGGAGCTGACAGTGGCATTCTAGTATTGCCAGCTGGAGCTGTTAGTGGGACGGAGCAGCGGTTGTTCTGATGGATCATGGCGGGGTTCCCATGTGTCATGTGCGTCACAGCGAAGTCCAGGCCCCATAAGCACTTCGTCCTTACTCTGTCCGTATCCATCCACGATATCGTCACCTGCAACGGCCGAGCTGCTTCCCTTACCTGCCATTGGGCAGACGAGCCGATATTCTGTATACATGTAAATCTATCATCTATCTTGCTAGTCATGGTCCACCAATAAGCGGCACTACTTTCGAAACTCAATTGCCTAGCCTAGGTACCTGACTGTACTGCCCACATGTGTATCTGGATACTTATTTAACCTTAGGCGATTCTGATTCTGTCCATGTTCGGCATTGGCAAGTGACGTAGGGCCGAGGTTGGCCGATATCTCCCGTGTCGGTGTAGTGGCTAGCGACGTTGACGGTCGTATGCGGCTCGACCCGGGAAATCCTCTTTTCCTACCGCGCAAACCATCCAAATCACCCGCGTCCCCCATGCTGCCAGCGCGCTTATACCGAGCTAGCACCGTCCAGCCATGATCCCGCTGCTCTCGAGGCAAAGCTGAAGCAGACGGGGGAAAGGGGAAAGGGAGGGATGAGGGGCAGGTTGGTGGGGTTGGGCCACTGGTCATTCTCTCCGGTCCAGGTACAACAGCCGCTTCTCCACGATGTTGATATATAAACTCCCCAGGTACAGCCCACCCAGCTGCTCTGAGACGTCACGATCTTCTGCCTTTCCACCTTTCCACCTTTCCACAATTTCTGCGCTGCCCGTAAACAATCTCCATAACTGTTTGGCCCTAATCAGACCCAGTCGTGTTTTGCGTGTTGCCTATTACGTCTTCCGTCTTTCACCACTACGACCCAATTGTGCTGTCTACTTAGTAGTGTAGTCTCTCTTCTTTTATTGTCTTGTTCCTTTCATCATCCGTCTTTAAACAAGCCGTCCTCAGGAACACCCATTGTTACACATTGGATCCCGGTCACAGTACTCTTAATCACCCAATCAACCCTACCTACTTCCTACTCAATCACTTATTATCACCACCATCACCACCATCACCACCAACAATGGCGGACACGAACATGGCGCACGAGATGCCTCCTTCCGAGTCTACCAGCGTCAACACCAACATTGTCACATTAACCAGATTCTTAACGGAAGAACAAGTAAAACACCAAGAGGCCACCGGTGACTTCACGTAAGACTATAGCCACAGCGTATTATTGTCTCCCCTCCGGACAGTCGAGTGCTAATAATCGTTGCGCCGTGTAGATTACTCTGCCACGCTCTCCAGTTCTCCTTTAAAGCCATTTCATACTACATCCGCCGCGCCACACTCGTCAACCTGACGGGTCTCGCCGGCCAGTCGAATGCGACGGGTGATGACCAGAAGAAGCTGGATGTCATCGGAAACGATCTGTTCATTGCCGCCATGCGGTCGTCCGGCAAGTGCGCATTGCTAGTATCCGAAGAGGAGGAAGAGATCATATACTTCCAAGACCAGTCCGGAGCACGATACGCCGTGGCATGCGATCCCATCGATGGAAGCTCCAACTTGGACGCAGGTGTCTCGGTCGGTACCATTTTCGGCATCCACAAGCTAGCCGACGGCTCCAAGGGCACAAAAGAGGACATCTTGAGGCCTGGCACCGAGCTCCTCGCTGCTGGCTTCACCATGTACGGTGCATCGGCCCAGCTCGTCATCACCATGAAGGGCGGTACTGTGAATGGCTTTACGCTAGATAACTCATTTGGCGAGTTTATCCTCACGCATCCCGACATGAGGATCCCCAAGAAGCGGGCCATATACTCCGTTAACGAGGGTAACTCATTATACTGGCAAGACAACACGAAAGCATACTTCGACTCCCTCAAGCAGCCCCAGGAGAATGGCAAGCCGTACAGCGCACGTTACATCGGTAGCATGGTTGCAGACGCATACCGAACTCTACTCTACGGTGGTATCTTCGCATACCCCGCCGACAAGAAGAGCACGAAGGGCAAACTGCGGATTCTGTACGAATGCGCCCCCATGGCCATGGTATTTGAAAACGGTAAGCAATCCATCACTAAACTTCCGAATCGTTTTTCCCCACACATCAATCCTACGCAGCACTAACACTCATGTAGCCGGTGGCCAAGCCGTCAACGACAAGATGGAGCGGATGCTTCAAGTCGTCCCCGAAAGCATCCATGATCGCTCAGGTATCTATTTGGGAAGTTATGACGAGGTTGAAAAGGTCAAGGCTTTCCACAAATAAATGTATCCATAGTCGAATGAATCATAAAAAGAATACCTAGGCATACAGCCGCTAATATTCATGTGATTCCTTTTAACAAGTGAAGTGTACTCGCCAGGGAATGGTGTAAACATTGGATATATAAGTATCGGTCCAGGTCGAAAGGATCCCCGTTCTACATAGAGGTGCCGATGTACCATGCCAAAAGAAACAACAAAGGCCCGCCGCCCATTTAGAAATTAATTTATGCATTTCGTCTTTGCTTACTCGTCATCATGTACAAATAAATGCCAGGCTAATACATTTATCTTCAAACAGAACTACTATCGTCACGCCAGCTACTCGAGTCGCTCTCCCCGAGGCGTTGCCCTCGCGTGTGATGATGGTGCTGATGTCCCCTCAGGCTACTAAACGATGCATGGATGCCCCCCCAGTCACCGGACCCGACCTACCGGCCCGTTGTAGAGAAGGCCACTTTCACATCGGCCCTGGGCCACTCGAACAGCACGTCGCCGCCGTACACCGTCGTCGTGATGGTCGAGATGCGCACCTCGACGTCGTTGTAGAATTTCTCGCATTCCCGCAAGACGCGGTTGACAAGTTCCCGGCTGAGGCTCGGGTCGTCGGCGTCGCCGAAATGCTTCTCCACCCGCTTGCGCAGCGCTTCGATACCCTTGCGTACTTCGCGCCCGTCGTAGGCACTTAGGATTTTGTTGAACGTCGCCTTTGAATTGCTAGGCTGCGCGGCGATGATTGTGATGGTTTTGCCTGATGCGATCTGGGTCTCTAAATTTTCTAGGTACTCTAGGAGTTTCCCCAGGGGTCTGCGCATTACGGCATTGAGATAAAGGTTCATGTGCTCCGCCATCTCGCTGGCGGCAGCCTCCTTCCAATCTTCGAGTATCTCAAGACCATGCGTATTCACTTCTTCACAGAAATGGTTCATATTTTCAATGAGGAGAATGTGATAGTTCAATGCCTCCTTATCCTCGGGATCGGCACCGCTGTTGGTGAGTGTCGCCGGGTTCTCTCGAGCAATCACCTTGAGAGATTCAAACATAGATTTTATGATGCGCTCATACTCTCGGTCTACCGCGCGCCTAACGGAAGACGCCGTATCCGTTGTCGCGAGCATATTCTCAACTGCGGCAGAGAAGTTGGGGAATACGCGCATGAAAGAGATGACACCTTTCCGCTTCTTAATTTTAACCTTCGTGTCTTCGATCGCGCGGATTTGTTCCTCCACGAATTTGGAGAAGCGTGATTCGAGGCTCCCGTTAAGCTTTTGAAGAATATTGTTTAAGAAGTCTTGGTTAGATGATGTCATCTCAACCTGTTTGCGCTCCAAGGCGGCTAGAATCCCAACTCCTTGTCTGATCTCTTGTTAGTTACACCATTCGAACCACGGACAGTCTTAATGCCACTTACAATGGATCTTGTGCCAGAACCCAGAGAACCAAATTCTGAAGATCCTGTTCTAAAAACAAGAAAATGGCTTCCATTGCTCGAGTGACTCTCCTGGCTAGATCACGATCAGGCTCCATGAGTCGATGCCGCTTTAGGTCGCCTCCTTGTCGGTCGCGTGGTCGTGTCGCTGCTACCAGGTCCGGGAAATCTGCAGTCTCCAAGGTTGTGGCGTGAAAGAAGTCGACGATAAAGTTCTGCTCGATCTCAACAAGAGGAAGTAAGTCGTCCATAATGCCCCCAAAGATTTCGTAAGGGTGACTGCGACCATCTTGTGCCTTTTCTGAGTTTACCTTGTTTCCCTCGCCCAAAGGCCTACCAAGAGTCCTTGCTAGCGTTTGACTTCTCTTGACAGTGACTCTTCTGGCGGTTGCCATTGTACCTTCTTGCTGTTTTTCTATTTGGGCTGTAAAAAGCAATTCGGATTCTTCACTTGCCGGTTTTCTGGCATTCCGCTTCCACGCGTCCAAAATATCCTTGAATTGTGATCGATAGAGAGGGTTGTGCTTCTCTTGGTAGATGTGAAGATATCGATTCCACTCTTCCAAACTTACTTCTCGGGCGTACAGAATCAAGGGGTGATACTGCCAGAGTAGGCTTCGCCCGGCGTCATGATTCCGGGGATCGACCTTCTTGGACAAGGCACCAGCAATGGCAGATTTAGTCTCTTGGATAGATTTATCGAATTGGCGAGATATGAAACCACCCAATCTGTTCAAGAAAAACTTGGTTTCTGACAAGTACATTTCTTTCTTTTCTTGAACGATCCGCATCTTGCCATAATCAGGATTGAGACTGGCCTGCTGCTCGTTCATGCTTGCATCCCCACTCTTTCGCGGCTCCAGCCCTGTCACGGAAGGATCGATTTTCATCATAGCCTTATACAGTGTGACTAGTGCTGCTTCGATTTCCTCTAACCCGGACATAGTTTCTAATGGAGCCACTTTGAGAGGCTGCAAATCGTCGGCAGTAATGGCACAGATGTCAAGAAGTGATTCTAGCTCGTTGCGAAGCAGCTTCTGGTTCGCTGCTTGTACCTGTAACCCTTGTCCCTGAGCTTCTATGTAGGCGATGTCATCAGACAACGTCTGTGCTCATTAGTATTGGCTTCGTTACGTGGAGGGGCGCCGTGCTTACCGAAAGTTCAACACTATACAATGTGAGAAGATTGTCGAGTTCGTCGCATTCGGTAATAGCAACATCTAACCCGTTTTTGATAGCATCAACTCGCTCATCCTCTTCTTGAAACCGAGCAACCCAACCTCCAGCCTGGGCTTTGTTTAGCTCCCGTTCAATATCGAGTTTCATTTCGTCGAAATTAAGGGAACGCATCTGATTGCCTGGCACCCAACCGAAATGATCTAGCCATCTGGCAAACTCAGTGGTTGTGTCTGCAAGCAAGGTAGTATCTACACCCAGCGCTGAGAAGTACTTGGTATCATTGCCGGTGATAGTCATCCGCTGTGCCTCTTCATTTTTTCGTGTCTCTTCAAGGTGCTTCTTTTGAACCTCTTTGGTGGCTATTTCAAGACTTGTAGGCTGGTTAGAATTGGGGACGGTAACTTTAACCTCAGGGACAGGTGTGAGATTTTCATCAGGTTTCTGAACAGGTTCGACGGGCTTCGGAGCCTCAGCTGGCAGCGGGGGACGAGGTGGAGCAGGCACTACACTGGTAATGCCATCTGGACCATCTGCAATGGCCTTCTTTGCGGCTTCACGTAACCGCTCTCCCGCTCCTCCCGGTCGGGGCTTGAAGGAGCCAGCAGCCGAAGCAGCTTTCCATAATGCGCCTGCTAGTTTTTGCTGAGACGTTTTCGATTTGATCATGGGCCCCAAGCCCGGACGTGTATCTTCCTCTTCCTTAGGAGGCTCAACAGACGAGGTTGTTGGTTCCGGAACAGATACGGAGG
The DNA here is from genome assembly GCA_022578775.1 of Xylaria venustula. NCBI lineage: Eukaryota > Fungi > Ascomycota > Sordariomycetes > Xylariales > Xylariaceae > Xylaria > Xylaria venustula. The sequence continues at coordinate 87,585 of MU389443.1, forward strand.
CATCTGGGTTGCCGTTAAGGCTGGTTTCAGTGACATTTGAACCCCCTTTGGCTTGTTCAGGAGCGGGATCTGATTTCTCTTTTCTCGAGTTACTTTCGGGGCGACTTCCCACTGCATCATTTTTAGGTATCGTTCGCTCGTTGCTACGAGGCGGAGGTTCCCTCCGAGCCCCTTGACTCATTAGAGGCGCAGGTACCAGATCATTGTCCTTAGCACCTTGAGGCCGCAGAGGATCCATCGGCGGTCGTTTCCTGTCCGGTAGGTCAAGCTGAGAAGACGGAACATCTTGTGATTCCCCAAATCTTCCGAGTGTGCTGGTTCCAGTTACGCCTCCGCGTGATCGCGGTGGAATACTGCTAGCATCGTCGCTTTTTGATGTAGAGATCGACGCTGCTAGAGAGTCCTGACTTTTGTTGTTTGATGCTATTTTTCGCAGGGCGAGAGGCTGGTTAGAAACACGGCCTAAGTCAAGACTAGGGGCTGGAGAGGAAGTGCCGTTCGGCGGGCCCAGATTACGGATTGGTGGTGTGGAAGGCTGTTGGATGGGCCGAGGGCTAGGGAAGGCAGCAGTCGTCTGAGGAGGCGGCGTCTCGCCCCATAATGGTTTCGGTTCGGGTCGTGAGCGGGATGGGGGCCTCGATCCTGGCCGTGATGGAGGTCGAGAGGGCGCTCTTGGGGGAGGAAGACCCTCGGGTCGTGAAGATGGAAACGGGGCTTTGGGGTCGGGACGGGGGGGGAAAGGAGACGGCCGCGGAGGGGTGCCCGTCTGTTCGGGCCGCGACGAAACGGCCTCATACGGAGGTGGCGGTTGTCCGGAGGGAGGCGGAGGCTGTCGTGGCGGCGGTAGTTTTCGCGAACCAAGAACCTGGTCCTGTTCGCGAGGATCAAACCCCCTCAGCTCTGGCTGGCCGCCACCAGTATATTTCCCGTAAATCTTTATGAGGCTGGCAATGAAGAACTTCTTTTCCTTGTCCGCCTGAGCCTGCCAATAGTACGGCTTTCCGATGTTAACAACGAAGCCTGTGTCGCCGGCCCATTGTTGCAGCTGTGGGTCGACTGTGGCGGCAGTGAAGGATTCGATGGCCGTTAGATCGTTGAGGTCCCACGTTTTGCCGATGGAGAAGGTGCCATTTGCATTCTCCTTGGACTTGTGCATGCGCACGCGCCCTGATTTCCGCACCGAAACGATGATGACGCGAGGCTTTTCCGACTCTCGTCGACTCTCGGGCGGAGGAGGACTGGTCGGGTGCGCGCCATACTCGGTGATACGAATGTGAGTGATGTAGGTTTCTATGACTGTAGCGCGCAAGAACTCGTGTTAGCTGGTGAGACAGTCGCGGTGACACACAGACGGAGCGGGACTGCCATACTGGATCCGTCTGTGTCCTTCTTGTTGAAGCAACTCTCGACGATGCGCCGCTTCTCCTCCTCGAACTTCTCGGCCCTGCTCATGTCACGGCCGTAGCCGGGGCCGCCTCCGGGGCCGCCTCGCTGCCGCACCTTTTCCATGGGTGATTACTTGCTTTCAGGCTACGGGGAGACTCGGTGAATGTGACAGCGCGTTCATTGGAGGATGCGAGGGGGTTCGTCGAACATTTTCGAGGGTCGTATACGCAGTGGCGGCCAGGCCAAAGACTGCGACAGTGGTGTCGAAGATCGAGTTACGAGCTGTAGATGTATTGCCCGGCTCGGACAGAGTAGGCGTAGCGATTGTAGGCTGGCTTACGAAATGAGCGTTTGCATGTATGAACCAGATCGGTGGGTGGTCGAAAGAATTGGCCTCAAGGCACGATGGACTGTTGGGTTAGGTAAATCTCCGAGAGTCGACAGCTATCAAGTAGGTCGCCCGTTGTAGGTGCTGTACTGTATTAGGTACTGCGATGGTAGTTACGATGCCTGAGCACTGTCCGGGCAGTAACCTGGGTGTCAGGGAGGCGCGGGTGAGACAACCTTGGAACCTGGCGAATACGCTAGACCACCTACATGGGCGGGTTATTACAGTGCGCTTACTCCCTATTAATCTAGCGTCGATGTCGAGCATCGAGTCCGAAGCCAGGCAGAAAAAGCCACAACGGCCCAGCAAGCCACACCTACTATATATCTTCAACCTCATAAAGCATTTTGTCATCATGATATATCAATTGATTCTATCTTAGATTTCGTACTTGGCCATAATTTCTTTAACTCTGTCCAGTGGGAGCGCTTCAATTTTATGACCTAGGTTGCCAACCATTGTCTCCGCCATGCAAACAGCATTATATATAGCTTCCTCAGTGGCCTCTGCTGCTGCTTCAAAGAGTCCGTTAATCGACGCATCATCCACCACGTCGGTGGAAAATGGCGTTGGCTTGAACGGGTCTACCTCGCGCCTGTCCATAGATATCTGCTGCACGGGAATGTGGTTCCCGGTCGAGAAGGCGAGGAAGATATCACCACTGGGGTTGTGGCCTCGACCGCCCACTCTGGCAAGGCCGACAGTGGCTCTCTTGGCCAGACGCTGTAGCTGGGTTGGGTGCAGAGGTGCGTCTGTGGCCAAGATCACGATAATGCTTCCGTCTTTGCGGTCTTTCTCCCTTTCGAGATTTTCTTGTGCCAGCTTCTTCTCCACGTCGAGCTCAGCCGCTTTAACATCTTCTTGGGCCAGTATCCTGCCGATAGGAACACCTGATATTCTGAAATGAGGCTTCTTGCCGTAATTCGCTTGGACCAAGGCACCGAGGGTGTAATTCTTAGCTTCTCCCTTGCTATCGTACCCGGGGACTACTCGACTACTGCTGCCTGTCCCGCCCTTGAAGTAGTCTGTGCCAATGCAGGTCAGCGACTGTCACTCTAGGTTGGCCGGGAGCGACAAGAGTGTTGAACTGGCCCCGTAAAAAACTTACGGCAGATCATGCCTGTGCCACCACCGACACAACCTTCCCGGACGCGGTCGCTCGATACACTCTCCAGACCCTTCACGATGTGTGCTGGCGTAATTGGGAACTGTGACAGATCGTTCAAGTACCCATCGAACGTCTCAGCAACAACAGGCAAGAGAAACCAGTCAACCTGGCCTTTCGCTGCCCCCTGAGACTTGATTGCATATTCATATATGCCTTGATACGCGGCGCCCACCGCAAATGAGTTAGTGATGATGATTGGCGAGTGCAGCAGTCCGGTCTCGTTGATCCAGTGACTGCCAGTCATTTCGCCTGACCCATTGAAGCTGAAAAGTCCAGCGTAGCATGCCTTGTGAAACCAGTCCGCCCGTGGCAGGATACTCGTAACACCCGTGTTGACATTCCCATTGTCGGCCAGGATCTCTTGTGTGTGAACCAGAACACCAGGAACATCGGTGATTGAATTGAGTGGTCCGGGTACCCAATCTCCCAAATGAAGGTTTGGTAGGAGCTCACGGATCCGCATACGAGGTAGCCTGTCGCCTGTTGGGGGATTGGATGTCGCCATGTTAAGATGTTCGAAGACCATTTTCCTGGGACAACACTGAAGTAGAGTCAAAAGAGGGGACGGCTTCACATCGCTGGCACACCATCACCGGAAAATACGTCTCACGGTGTGCATTTTATAATTACTTATCAATGCTCCTTCAATACAGACCAGGTATATCAGTGTCTACTGAAGCTACGGTGAGTTGAGTCACACCGGGATTAGACAGCATTGGTGATTGGCCACTATATCACCACTATATTAGAAAGAGAGGATCATCACACCATATGTGGGAATACCTACACCCTTCCACAAAAGTGATGTCGGAAAACGACTATCATGGGCCGAGGTTTCTAAATCCACATTCTCAACGGCTTCTTTCCTCTTCTTAGACACTGGGCGCGAATCCAATCACAATTTACAACCCCCATAACTATCAAGTTGATAGTATGTAATGGTCTTCTAGCAAGACCCATACTGCCTGTATTCTTGTGCCGTGCGGAGAATTCCCCTCTTCATCCAGCCACTGGATTCTCCCCACACGAACTAATACCCCACACAAGCTATGCCTAGCGACGCTCTAGAAACATAGCCGAGATGTTCTGCCGCGGCTTGAGTCTCGTTGCCGTGTTGCTTCATCATCCAAGACATCATCAAATCACATAGCTAGCCTTAAGCTCAAAGTCAACTACACAAGGGCACCCGGTTTATTAGTCGTGGTAATTCATTGTGACTTTGTCAGAAAGAAAGGGTACAGGATATACTATCATATCTATACGCTTCGTCTCCCACGATGAGTGCTGCGATTCGAATAACGCCGAATGTAAGTTTACATTAAATCTCATGCGTTGACGTCGATTGGTCTCAGCTTAATGTTATATCAACAGGCCGCAACCAGAGCTGCCAGCCTTCTCAGAACAGTGCAGTACACACACCCTCCGAACTGTCCGTGCCACTCAAATCCGGGCTACCACCATCAACATGCCCGGCCACAGATCGAGGCTTACGCCCAGAGGACTCGGGACATAGGGAGACGCGGCTTCGCCTCACCCATGGATTCCTCTCAACAGAAGGAGTACGCCTTCGAGATGGCCGCGTCCTCGATTCGGTTCGGACCGGGCGTAACTCAGGAGGTCGGCATGGACTTTGCTAATATGGGCGCTAAACGTGTCTGCGTCGTCACCGACCCTACCGTTAGGCGACTCACTGCCGTCAAACAAGTCGAAGAAGCTCTGTCTAGAGAAGGCATCGAGTATGAGATCTTTGACAAAGTGCGAGTCGAACCCAAGGATAGTTCGTGGGTACTACTAGATCCCGTGACAACCAGTATTCAAGCTGACCCCATCGTAGAATCAAGGAGGCCATAGCGTTCGCGAAGCCTTATAGGGCAGACGCATTTCTAGCTGTCGGCGGAGGTTCCGTGATAGACACGGCTAAGTTAATGAATTTATATACCGAATATCCCGAGGCCGACTTTTTAGATTTTGTCAATGCGCCTCTGGGCAACGGACGGCCAATTGACAAGAAGCTGAAGCCCTTGGTTGCTATTCCTACGACGGCTGGTACCGGCAGTGAGACTACGGGAACCGCTATCTTCGATCTGGTAGCAAAAAAAGCCAAAACTGGCATCGCACATCGGAACCTGAAACCAACACTAGGCATATGTGATCCGCTCAACACCAAGACGATGCCCGCTGCCGTAAAGGCCAGCTCTGGGCTGGATGTCTTGTTCCACTCGCTGGAGTCTTGGACAGCGATACCTTTCAACGAGAGAACTCCGCGACCAACGAACCCGATTCTAAGACCAGCCTATCAAGGTGCTAATCCTATTAGCGATATCTTCTCACTGAATGCTTTGAGAAGCACCATAAAATACTTGCCGCGATCGGTCAAGGACCCTGAGGATTTCGAAGCGCAAAGTGAGATGCTTCTCGCTGCTACACTAGCGGGCGTTGGATTTGGCAATGCCGGCGTTCATTTATGCCATGGTGAGTGAAATCAATCAGTCCACATGAAACTAAACGGTCGAGTGTTTCCCATTGATGCCTTTTGACTAGGAATGTCCTATCCGATCTCTGGCCAGAATCCAGGTTACAAGCATGCTGGCTACGAAGTGACAACGCCCATTATCCCCCACGGCGTCACAGTAGCCGTGACCGCCCCGGCTGTGTTCCGGTTCACCGCACCGTCCAATCCTGATCGCCACTTGGCGGCTGCCGAGGCTTTTGGAGTTGACATTACGAATGTAAAACGCGAGGACGCTGGCGAGGTTCTAGGGGAGGCAGTGGCAAAGTTCCTGGCAGATCTAGGGGATCAGCCTAACGGGCTCAAGGGACTAGGTTTCACTAGCGAAGATATCGAAAGTCTCGTCGAAGGCACCATCCCTCAAGCAAGGGTGCTCATGCTAGCCCCGGGCTTAGCAAAGGAGCTCGAGCAGGAAAGAGACCAGCTAAGAAAGTTATTCGAAGAATCTATGACACATAGATAGATGCTATCTTTAGTTTTGAACAATACCTTGGCCGGGGTTGTTTCTAGGTAATAACATAGCATTATCGCGCACAGCTTATGTAGGATATCCTATCTATACGCGCAGCTTGCTATATAGAACTCAAACTTTCACCTAGAAAGCCTAATACCTAGTCTTTTTGAGCAACGCACACATGTGCGGTCATTTCTAGCGTGCATGTTTCTCGCTCGGACTCAGTAAGCTGTCTCGCCACCTCCCCTGTCCACCTAGCCAATTCCTCTTCGCTCCATCCCTTGCAGAACTGGGTCATCCACATTGGCGAACTTAACGCTTCAAGTAAGCTACCAGGCGATTCATGTGTCCAATTAGGTTCTGCTTCACATAACCGTAATTTTTTCTCGTTGAACCCTCCACCTTTCATGACCGTAGCCAAGTGCTCGCTGGTCAGCCACCTGGGGTCGAGATCCACTGCAACATCCTTGGTCAACAATCACCGTTTCGAGCTGCATCTTCTGGAGGGATATCATTCGGGAGCCGTTGACAGCTTCCCCGACATATTGAACCGGGAAAGGTGCCTTTGTGATAAAGACAGCTAGGATAGAAAGAATATGGTATTTACTCACTAGCCTTCCCTCCGCTTCCACCCGGACGGATCATCTCCGCGGCACGGCTCATGAGTTCCTGTGGCCGGCGCGTCTTCCATGTCGTGACAATCGCGTACCCTCCGGGCTTCAACACGCGATACATTTCTCGCGCACCCGCAACCGCGTCGCCGAGAGCGAAGATACCGAGACTCATTACAATAGCATCAAATGTGCCGTCCGTGAACCGAGAAAGGTCTTGTGAATCCTGGACAAAAGCTTCTGACGTCATCCATCCGAGCGCTCTTGCGTTGGCCCGGTATTGCTCGATCATAGGCTCCGAGAGGTCTATGCCTATCACCTGCGGCGGCGAATTGATAGGCAGGCCCGGTACGGAGATGTATGCCGGAGAAGGCGATAGAAGCAGTTTACTTACGATCCCGGGCCCGCAAGCTGAATCGAGGATCCGAGTCGTGGGTGTATAAGTTGAGAGGGGTAAGTAAGACAGAGCAGCGGCGGCAAGTCGAGCACTAGTTTCTCCCACGAGTTTTTCATACATAGCGGCGCCACGGAGAAAGTGAGCGTTTCCGGCGTTTGTGTTCGTGCCCTCGGTAGCCATGTGAATGATATATCGACTTCTGGCTATGAGAATAAAGAGCAAGATGGAGAAAGTAGATGCGCTAGATCTTAGGAGTGCTACAGAAAGCTAGTGTGAACGCTGTGACTGTTAATGGTCATAAATAATTTATAAGGGGACGTATGATCCGCTAGGAATCGAATTTCTTAGGCTTTTATGTCGTTGTCGTCGGAAACAATCTAGTGTGTGAGAGCAAAGTACCCGGATCACTTAAAAGCTCGGAGACTTTCGGAGACTTTCCACAACGTTGATGAGCTGCTGCCTTGAGTACATGTAGACATTGAAGCTGATTAAAATTTCGTCTGATCACCTAGAATTTGTATTATTAGAAAGTCATATGTATTAATATGTGACTTGAGCGTCTCCTTTTATAGGCGAACCCGTAATAAACCTCAGCATGGAGTAAGTTCCCATACATCACTAACTAAGCCGTGAAAAAAGACAAGATAAAGCCGGGATGTAATGTATTCTCGAGGAAGAAAGTAAACCAACATTTCTCTATACCTTGTAAGTGCTGAGGGGAAAGCATTGTCATGCTACATCGGAAGATGGTGACGTTCCTAACCATAACATCATAACCTAAGGCCCCTTAGAGCATAGGTAAAGAGTCGCGTCGCCGGTAGTCATACACGTCTGCTGACCATTGGGCCACTCGCACGGATCGGCAACACCAGGTGGGCAATCAATGGGACACAGGCCCTAGTCGAGGCAACAGATATCAGCTTATCATTATTCTGATGTTCTCAAAACTAACACGTCTGACTAGGGGGTCAGAGTGTAATAAAGCACTTACCCCATCGACTTCGGCGTAGCGCTGGTACGGGAGAAACGGGTCTCCGTCAAGGGCGGAGAGATCCATCCAAGATTTGCCGTACTGGACGGTCAACTCCATCTGAAACGGCTTCAGGAGAGGAGGATCGAGACCGCATTTCAGGACGGTCCCGATGTTGTCATTATCCGCTGCCAACGTAGATTGGTACGACTGGCCCGGTAGGACTTTGGAAATCGGAGTGAAAGCGCCATTGTTCTTGGCGCCGGCACAATAGATCTCGAAGGCGCAATTGTTCTTAGCGATGAGCCATTTCGAGTACACCTGCGGCGCGAGACTGAAACAGGAGATTAACGCGAGATGAAGAAGCCTCGTCATGATTTCGGGGCGGCGCAAGAACTAGAAGGGGGCTTGGAGTAGAGGGTAACGTTGCGTATGGAAATTCCAGCAAAGAAAGGAGAAACCGCCGGAGCGCAAGGTGCAAGCCTTTAACACGGTTCTTATAACAGGATAGAATGCTCAAACATGTGTGTCTGAGGCACAACTCAAACTAGCCAATTATGAATAACGCTTTATGGTTTATCTCGGCCGGAGCTTGATGAAGCTCCTAGAGGTTCCGCCCGATGCGTCTTCCACATATTCCTGCATGTCCTAAGAGACCCAGCAAGGTTGGTACCGGCCTGCTTGAAGTATGCCTCGAAGAGCCCTTCTCCGTTTATGGAAAAACGTCAGAAGATCATGAAAAGGACTTACCGTTCTGAATACAAGGACAGACCTTCACAAGCTCGACGTGATTCTACAATACGAACGCCTCGGGGATCTAGTGCGTATGTAGTTGTGTTGTTTAATTCATGCTACTTTCGAGAACAACCACAAAGACACTGTGACGACCAATAACGAGGCTTATTCCTAGGTTGAGATAAGGTACGATTTAATTCAATAGATACAACCGCAAACCGTCAGATGCAGATATTGATAAGTCGGAGGTTGTAAGAAATGTCTAGTTCCTATGCATTATAAGCGCCTACCAAGGAAATGAAATAACTACTCTCTTACGTACTGATGCTTCAAGTAAGAACCGACAACTTAATGCATATGAGGTTGCAATACATATCTACTCAGTAAGTATATGGCTGGCTGGAGGCCTAGTCGAGTAGCACAGCTTGATAAGAGTTTAAGTTTAGTGTATTACCGTGTATCCGGACTTACCTTGCAATCTTTGGGGCGTGAGTGAGATCTTGCAATAAAGTTCATTTGTTCCGAGACCAGGATTTCTCACTCTATATCTAAGTACTATTAGCGTTCTTAGGACCTCTAACAGCTCTCTGCGGATGCACTCGCCGAGTGAAGCACACCTTACTCTGAAATATATACCAGGACTAGGCGCATTACCTTGCTGGTCTGTTACGAAGTAAATGTAAAAGGGTTTAGTGAGTAACAATCGGGTTCTCAAACATTCTGCGCAGAACTTGATGATGTATTTCATATACAGTCTTGATGTTCAAAGATACCCTAAGAAGTTACCTCTTTCTCATGCCTAAGGTGGAATTAATTGTGATATCTGTATGCTTGATTGAAATTGGGTCTGTTTGAGAAATAAGAGCGGCAATGTTGAGTCTGGTATCTAAGCTGAGATGTTCCGTGTTCTCTACGTTGGAAACCACCTTAACATATACATGCTAGCTAAGTCTGCTAAGAAGCGTGTTATTTAGCTGGAATAGTCACACATATGTGCTCCTAACGGTAATAGTGTCTAACTGTAGCGTGTGACGTTATGAGCAAGCTTTTCCCGGAAAACTAACATAGGTGAACTTCGAAGGACTCGAGTGACCGAGTATTGCAGTACTTACTCTGCGGAGATCAATTGATCATACAGAATTACTACTAGCAGCGATTCGTAATCTCCGTCTACAGGCAGACTGCTTAAGGGCGACGATTACCCTGTTGGTTCGCTCCAGTATTGACACACTATGTCAGCTCACGCTGCATGGGCTGATTAATCGAGTCGTCACATAACATTTCATATACTTCAGGCCGATGCTATACTTCTCTGACGTAGTTGACACCTAAATGAAGTGTATATAGATTTGCCGGTGAGCAACGGACGCAGATGGCAGCCCTACTCGGTCATTTTTGTGTTCGCTCCTTTCCCCTTAAGCATCAGCCAATTGATATCCGAGCCAGTTCGAGTGAACTACTTTGCTTTTCAGCAGGTGAAGGACTCTATAGACGGTGACGAAAGGCATTGCTTGGTAACTAGCGGCCCCCTGGTTATGGAGGCGGCAGACATTCATTAGTAAATCGACTTGTGAACTCTGCTCCTAGATTTTCGACTGGCGCTTGGTGTCAATATCATACAGAGCTTGCCAAATTCAGCTGGGCCTGCCAAGCGATATGATAAACTGCCATCGACAATAGCACTGTCTTGTTATTGATAAACATAATTTTAGGCAGGAGTGTAAGTAAGTCATTAGCGTAAAGTCACGGAAGGGAAAATACAGGTATAAGAAAATAATGGATGGGATCGCGACTTCGAACTACCAGCTATAGTTGAGGATGTTTACGCCGCAGTTTTGTCAATCTCGTCGGTGTGGTAGATTTGAACTGAATACAAATAATTAACGGGCCGGAATGCCGACGATGGGCTCTTGAGGGATAACAATTGTCGAGCAGAGAAAGCGTCATTATATATATCTATTTTCTTACTCAGCTCAGCTGCTCCTGAACTGTCAACTCTACACTATGCTAATTGAAATAGGGACGGGCTAAAAGTTTGTAGGTGTGTACACCGAGGCCACCTACAGTGGCCGTAGATCTAGGCTGAAGTGGCCGTTACTCCACCGCTATACATCACTAGTAACGCCACCACCTAAATTGGCTGGCAACCTTACAAGGGTCCCATATCCACTTATTGTACCTACTCTAAGTAATATATACTAGAAAATAAATTTATATGTTGAGGCAACTGCTGCTTGCTAGTTGGGCATCTTTACGATTTTTTTTGGTGTTATTAAAGCAGTTGCAAAATTAAGCTACTTTAGCGCATATATTGCTGTTTTAATAAAAATAAATAATATTATTGCTTATTAACATTATTAACTTTTACTTTTTTTTTTAAACAATAATATTATAAATATTATAATTATTGCTAATAGTTTTTATATTAACTAATTTTTAAGATTTTTATTTTTGTATAAATTGCAAATAGCTTTATATAATAAATAACGGTAAAACGTGTTATAATTATATATAAATAATTAATAACGCGTTATGCTAATAATTATAGCAATATTTTAATATATATATTATTTTTAAAATATAAAATATATTATAAATTATTTTTAAATTTTTTTTTAAATTTTTTGGTTTTTGCTATTTTTACTTTTTTTTTTTAAATTATTAATAAAAAACCTAAAATATTTATTTTAATTTTATAATAAAGCATTTAATGCAAAAACTCGGTTTTGCCGCGTTTAAAAAGCTTTTTAACTAGTATAAAAGTTTTTATATTAATAATAATATAATTTTAAAGTTTAAAAGATTTTTTAAACTATATAATTTATATATTTGCTTTTTTTGCTAAAAAATAATTAGTTATGCCGCTTTTTTTGCTAAAAAGCTAATATATATTTACGCTTATATTTTAACGTTAATATTAAAAAAAAATTTTTTACTAAAAAGCTAATATATATTTATGTTTATATTTTAACGTTAATATTAAAAAAATAAAACGATTTTTTGTTAACTAAATAATAAAAGTTTTTAAGTAAATAAAAATATACCGAAAAATAAAAACGGAAATATTTGCTTAGCTAAACAATATTAAAAAAGTTTTTAATGTTTTTATACCGACAAAATAATAACAATTTTAGTATAAAAATTTTATTAAAATTTTTATTAAAACTTTTAAAAAATATAAAATTATTTAAAAATAAAAAACAAAAAATTAATAATGCTAAAGCATTAAAAAGCAAAAAAATAAAAACAGCTATAAAAAATAAAAAAAATTTTATTTGCTAAAAAATAAAAATAAAACAAAGCTTAAATAAATAGTTATATTAATAATAAAAAATAATTATTATTAATAAACTAAAAATAAAAAACATAACAAAAATAAAAACTTAAAAAGCAAAAAAATTAAAAGTATAATTTATTATATTAGTATTTAATGCTTAACAAAAAATTATAACGGCGTTATAAATAAAAATATTAATTTTTAATAAATTTAAAATAGTTAAAATTAAATGCAAAAATAAAATAACTAAAAAAAAAATTATATTTAAACTAAAAAAACAATTAAAAAATATAAAAGCAAAAAAATCGGTTAAAAAAAAAGCTATAAAGCTTAATTAAAGCTAAATTGCTTAAAAACGCGATAAAAATAATAACGCGCAAAATATAAGTTGTTATAAAAAATAATTTAAAAATAAATAAATAAACGCAAAAAATATACAGCAATATTAAAAAAAATAAGTTAAAAAAATAGCTGCTATATAATAGCTTAAAAATTTTTTAATATTATTTATTTTATTAATAAAATATTATATAAACTAAATATTTAAAAAAGTTATTTAAGCTATAGCTTTATAACAGCTTATAATTGTTAATATAATTATATATCGATAATATTTTCGACAGCATTTTTAATAGCACTATATTATTATATTATAATAAAATATTAATTATTATTTTGCTATTAACTAATAATATTATTATTTTACGTTTTAACGCTAAAAAAAATTTATTACAAATTTTTTTTTTTTAATTTTTTTTAAATATTTTTTTTACGCAAAATAATATAAAACTTTTGTTTTTTTAATATAGCGCCGTTAATACCTTTTTTTAAACAAATATTTAAAACTTAAAATAAATGTTTAATTACCGTTTAACAATATATAGCTGTTTATAGCTATACTATTTGAAGCGAAATTAAAAACAAAAATAAAAATAATATAATTAAATTATATAAAATTATTTGCGATAAATTTAAAATTTTTGTTTTAAAAGCTAAAATGCAGCTAAAAAAATTATTACAAAAAAAACTAGCTGTTAATTTGCAGCTAAAATATTATTTTAAAATAACTAGCAATATTATTTTAAAATTTGCAATAGTAAATATAATTATTTTCTATTTTTTAACTTAAAAAATTACTAAGCGTATTAAAAAATAACCGAAATATAAAAAAAAATTATCGCTTAAAGCATTAATTTTTACTAAAATTTAAAGCAAATTTTTAAAAATTTTCGAATTATTAATTTTAATTGTTTTATTATTTATAAAAATATTAATAATTATATTATTGCTTATTAAAAATTACTAAAAAAAGTTTTTATTAATATTGCTAACATATTTATAATATTTTGCAATAAAAAAAACTTTTAGTTTTAAACTAAATTAAATAAATTAACGCTTTAAGCACTGTTTATTTTTTTTTTATAGTTATAAAAAATATAGCAACATTATTTAAATATTTTTACGATAAATTTTATATATAGTATAAATAAATATAATATATTGTTGCTTTAAATTAATAGCTATATAAAAATGCAAATTTATTTTAGCATTATTTATGCTGTTATACCGAATAAAATAGCTAAAACAATAATATAAATATTATTATATTATAAATAACTTTAAAAGCATTTGTTAATTTAAAAATTATTTATTATAATAGTTATAAATTATTAATTTTTTAAAAAATTAAAAATATTATATGTTTAAAAGTTAATTATTTAGTAATTATATTTATAGCATATTATAAAAAATATTAAGCTAAAAATTAAAAATAAATAAAAAAAAAAGCTATTTTTAAAGTTTAAAGCTATTTTAATATAATTTTTAATATTATTTACTGGCGTTATTTATATGCTAAAAAATATGTTTAAAAAAACGGCAATAGCATTAAATATTAATTTTTGCAATGTTTGCAATAATAATAGCTTTATTTATATTTTTAAAAAAATTAAACAAATTTAACGCTGCTATTATAAAAGCAAAATTACTATTAACTATAATTTTAACGGCATTTTTATGCTTTAAAAATATATAATATATATAATAATTAAAAAAAAGCTTTAAAATTATTAAATAAATTTTTAAACAAAATTTTTTAAATAGTAAAAAATTATTAATTATTTAAAAATTATATATATAAGCTGTTTAAAAAAATAATATTAAATTTATATTAAAAAATATTATAACTTTAAAATTTATATTTCGGCAAAATTAAAATTATTGCATTAAAAATTATAACAACGTTTTTTTAATATTTAAAGCAAAATAAAAATATTTATTAATATTATTTTTAAATTAAATAACAATAAAAAAATATATTATAACAAAATAAGCAATAAATAATAATATATTAACTTAAAATTTATAAAAAATATATTTTAAAATTTAAAATTACGTTTTATAATTATTAAAAATAACTTTAAATTAATTTATAATTAATATTTTAAAGCTATAAAAATTTATTATAATAGCTAAACAATTAAAATTATAAACTATATAAATAATTTTACGATATAATATAATATTTTATATTAGCATTTTTAGTTTTAACGTATAATACTTAAAAAAAAAAGCTTAAAAAATAAATTTTTTTTATTAGTAATATTAAGCAAAAAGCTAAAAAAATGCGATTTTTATTAGCAATAATAAATTAAAAAAGCTAATATATAAAAAATTAATATATTATTGCTTGTTTAAAATTTTATTTGCTAAAAAAAACGTTAATTATAATTTTAAAACAATAAATTTTATGCAAAAATATATATTAACAATAGCAAAATATATAAATATTTTTAATTTATTTAAAATAATAGCTATTAAATATTTTGCTACAAAAAAATTAAATTTTAAAAAAAAAGCGCTATTTATAAGCTTTAAATTATTATTTAGCTAATTAAATTATTTTATAAAAAAGCATAAATTAAAATTATTAGCGAAAATAAAAATTATTTAAATAATATATATATTTACAAAAAATTTAATATTAAAACAGTATTATTATAAATAATATTTTTAAAAATAATATATTAACTATAAAATAATATGTTTATTGCTTTTTTAAAAATATTAATATTAAATTTAAGCAGCAAAAATATTTGGCTAAAAAAATTATAAAATTGTTATTTTAGTTTTTAATATAATTATTATTATTTTTAAAAGCTTTTTTTTTTGCCGCCGATTTTTTTGATATTATATATATCGGCTATTTAAAAATTTTATATATTAATATTTTAGCTAAATTATTTAAAAATTTTAAAAGCTTTTATATATAGCAGCTATTAAATAGTTAAAAAATTAAAAAATAGCGGCAATAATATTTTTAATTTTTAGCCGGCTGGAAATTTTATATATTAATATTTTAGCTAAATTATTTTAATATTATAAATACCGGCCGGCAATTTTATAATATTTTTTTAAAAAAAAGCAAATTTAAAGCTTAACAAATAATAAAATATTTAAAAATTTAAAAATAGCAGCAATAATATTTTTAATTTTTTATTGGTTTGTTTATTTATTAACGCTATAAAAAAAATTATTTATTAAAACTATTTAAATAAAAATATATTGTTATTTTTTTAAATTAAACAATTATTTTTATTAAATAAATAAAATATAATTTTAATAAAAAATATTAAATTTAATAAATTAATTAATTTAATAGTTTTAAAAAGCTAATATATAAACTTTTATTAACAGTATTAACAGCAAAACAGCTTTGCAACTGCTTTTAACACTAATAAAAATCGCGAACTTTTTTAATAAATAAGCAGCAATTGCCTTAACGTGCGACGAGATATTTACTTAAAATAAGTATAATAAGTGGATATTGTTAAATTTGGTGGTTTTTATAAGCGACTTAAAAAAAGCCTGTGAGGCCTAAGTGACAAAATCACCATATTACCTAAGCAAAGTGGCGTACAGAGTGTGGCTAAGTTAGTGTGGCGTACATACCCACACCTAAAAAAGCTGTAACTAAAAAAAATGCCTTAAAATAAAACAAAAAGCCAAACACAATAAAGCAACAAAATTATATTACCACTAAAAATTTAACAATTAAAAGTTTTATTATTTTTTATATTTTATTTAAAGCGATTTAAAAATATTAAAATGATAAAATTGTTATAATGTCGAATTAAACCGCTATTATTTTTAAATTTTTAAACGATTCTTTTTTGTAAAAAAAAGATTTTGCTGCTGCGGTTTAAAGCTAAAACCTATAAAAATATATAGCTTTTAAAAAATAAGCTTTATAGCTTACGAAGCTAAAAGCGCTAACTTTTAAAAATTATTTTCGAGCAAATTTAAATATCGAGTTTAATAAAGTTATAGTTACCGATTTTACTGTACTAGCTTAAGCGCTTTTTTAAGCCGCTAAACAAAAATTTAATGCTTTTTTAAAGCATTATAATTTTTACCAAACTAAAGTTGCCAAGCTTTTTAAATAAATGCAAAAAATTATATATTTAAATTATAAACTTACTTATATACGCGCTATTTAAACTATCGATTAATAATACGATAACTTTAAAAAATTTAGTGCCGTAGCTTAAAAAATGCTTAAATTTAAATATAAATATAAATATAAGCAATTTATAACAAATATCGCTAAAAAGCTTATTAAAAACTTTATTAAATAATTAAACGAGTAGCTTTATAAAATTTTTAAAGCTTATTCGAAAAATATTAAAAACAAAAAAAAAATAAACGTTTTTAAGCTTGTTACCAACTTAAATAAAACTTTTTAGTATATATATTTAGCGTAAGCTATTTTATATTAAAATATTAATAGCTAAGCTATTATAAATAATATTTTAGATTATTATATAATTGCTACCAAATTTTGCTGAAAATTTACTATATTAAACATGTTATAACTTATCAAAAAAATTGTTAAAAAAAAAGCTTTTTATATAGCAAAGTTTACAAATAAACAAGCAAAAATAAGCAAACTAAGTAGCAATATAAATAAAAAACGCTTACGCTAAATTTATTAAAAAAAACAAGCTTATAATAAACGGATAAATTTTTTTTAACAAAATTGTTAGCAAAAAAAAAGCTTTTAAAATATTTTTAATAAGCGCTTTTGCGCAAATATTAAAACGGAAACCGAACAAGCTAACTTAAATATATTTAATTATATAGTGTATAATAAACGCTACCTAGTTGCGCTTTGCTAGTATGCTTTTTTAAAGCTCCGTTTTAAAATTTAGCCGGTAAATATACAAATAAAAAAAAAAGCAAAAATAAAAATAGCTAGCAAAAAAAGCGTTTAACAAGCGGTAAAAAAAGCGCAACGTTAAAACTAAAAAAAAAAAGTTAAATTTAAAATTTCCGCTAAATATTAACAGGAAAATTAACTAATAAAACTTTTTATAGCGCATATAGCGAGCTTTTTTTATATATTAAAAAGAAAATCGCTAAATTTTATGTATTAAAAAATTGCGCTATAATAAATTTTGGGTTAAATATTTATATATTTAATTAAAAACAACAATTTTTAAATATAAAAAATGCTAATTTAAAAAATATAATATTTGCTAAAAACAGTATGCTTTTTATATAAAGCTGAAAAAAAATCGATATTAAAATAATAAGCTTTAAAAGTTTTATTATATACCGGTTATATAATATAGCATATTGCTTAAATATAACTATAAACCTAATATTTTTGCAAGTTTTAAATCGATTAAAAGTTTATTAAAATAATAAGCTAAAGTTTAATTAACTAAAATATTAATAAAAAAAGTTTTTATATTTATTAACCCGTATGCATAAACAATATGTTATAAAACATTTACCTGCAAAAATTACTAAACAAGCTTTTTATATACAACAAAATTTTTTAAACTTATATATTAAAAAATCGAGGTTTAAAGCAAACTTGTACTGCTAGCATCAGCAGCTCGAATATATAAAGCCGGAACTTTTTAAACGGTTACTTTTTTATACCAAAAATATAACGATTATTTTTTGCTTTAACAACAAGATTTAAACAGCCGGATATATAGCATATAGCAAATCAAAAGCTTGCCGCTATATATTATAAAACGCTCGCTTAAAAATTATTAAAGCTAAAAATCGATTAGCAGTTAATTTTTACAAATTTAACAATTTTTTTAACGGTAATAAAAAAATTTAAAAAGTTATGCTTATTATAAACCAATATTTTAAATATATTTAAAATTATTATGCAAATAATAAACGCGCTAATATTATTTAAAAAACTTTTAAAAATTGCATTAAATATATCGACTTTTATTTTAAAGCTAAAATAAAAATAATAAAATGTAATAACAAAATATTAAGCACTAAACAAAATATTTTAAAGCTTGTTAATTATTTTTATCGCGTTTACGGCACTAAAATAAAGCCCTTTTTTTTGCATATACAAAATTTTAACGGTAGCGCTAAAAAAATAAAAGTTATTATTAAATACTAAGCAAGCTTAATAAAAAATAATTGCAAATTTTTAACTTTTTTATAGCTAAAAATAATATAAACAGCGATATATTTATATAACCGTACGCCAAAAAAAATAAATAAATAGCAAGCTTTTTATGAAAAATTTTATTTATATTTTAATAATTTACAAAATATAGTTAATTATAAACAAAAGCTATTTATAGCATATTTGCGGGTGTATAACTATATAGCGTTTGTTATAACTATTAAAGCTAAATTACGAAAAAAAAAAACGCCGAAAGCTCGATTTAAAAGCTTAAATAAAATATTTAATAAGCTATTAATTTATTAACACGTATTAAATTTAGTTACTTTAAAAAAATCAAATTATTATTACTAAAAATGTTATTTTTAACAAAAACAAATTTTTTAATAGCAATAAAAATAAATTTTAAAACAATTTTTTTAAAATAAGCCGAAAAAATATAAAGCGCTATTAAACAAAATAAATTATTAAGCAGCTGCTAAAATAGGTAAAAAAATAACTTAGAAACAAAAAAATAACAAGCTTTTTAATATAGTGTTTAAAAACGCGGCCAAAAATATCAACAAAGCTAAAAACAAAAAAAATTTAAGCAAAAACAAGCTTATAAATTAAAACCAAAAAAAGCTTAATAAAAATAATTATTTAATAACAAATTTAATGTTTAAGCTATAATTGCTAACGCTACTAAAGTTTTTAAAAGCAATACTGCTAAGTTTAATTATAGCTAGCTTAAAGTTGTTAAATTTAAGCTTAAAAAGCGATTTTTTTACACTTATAGCACTAAATTACCTTAATTTAACATTTATAAATTTTTTTTAAGTAAATAATTTGCTTTAACGCGGCAAAATTATATAAAAATACGCTAATTAACAAAAAAAGCATTTTAAAAGCTAAGCATAATAAACTGTTAAAAGCTTTTAAAAAATTTTATAGCAACTAATTATAGCTATTAAATTTTGTTAAAAGCTTTGCTGCTAAAAAAAAAAAAGCTTTTAATAAAACTTATTATATATTTTGCAACTAATTATAGCTATTAAATTTTAATAACGGTAAAACGGCAAATTACTATAGCGAAATACGGCTATTAAATCCTGAACACCTTGTTAATAAAAAGGGAAAAGCTTTTAAGCTAGCTAATAAACATTTAAAAACTTGAAAAAATAACTATAACAGCAAAATATGGCTACTAAATTCCGAACACTTTGTTAATAAAAAAAAAAAGCTTTTAAACTAGCTAACAAGCATTTAAAAGCTCGAAAAAATAACAAATATATACGTTAAAAAAAAAAGCTTTTAAATATACCAACAAGTACTTAAAAGCTTATTTACTTAAATTTTTCTAAAAAAGAAAAAAAATATATAAGCAAAATTTACTATTGCCGCTAAAATAACACCGCGAGCTTAAAATTTATCTATTAAAAAATTATTTTCGAAAAGCTAAGCGTATTTATTTATAAAGCTATAAAAAATAAAAACTTAAAAAAAGTTATCTAAAAGCTTGTTATAAAAAAAGCTTATTTTAAATTGTATATAAGTTTATATATATAAATTTAATAAGCATAAATATTATAATAAAAGTAAAGCCCGGCTAATAATACAAAAAAATTAACAGTTTAACAACGGAAAAAAAAACATTTATGTTAGCACTTTAGCAAATAAATTTTTTAAAACGTTAATAGCTATAGCAGCTAAGTTTAACTTTAAACTAAAGCAATATAACGCTATAAATATTTTTATTAACGTTAAATTAAACAAAAAAATTTATATGCGAATGTTACCTAGTTACCGAAAGCTAAATATTATTTTTAAGTTATTGCAAACTTTATACAGGCTACAAAAATTGCTTTTACTGTGGCAAAAAAAGCTTTTTAAGTTATTACAAAAAATAGATTTTTTACCGATATTTTATAAACTTTGCTGTTATTTCCGTTAAAAGGTGCTTTTATTTATATACGTTAATAATATTATATTAGCTTACGATAAAAAAAGCTAAAAAATAGCCGATAAAATAATTGTTAGCTTAAAATAACGATATAATTTAACCGGTAAAAATAATTTATAGTGGTTTTTAAAGGTAAAAATAATTTAAAATCGAGCTAAATAGTTATTATAGCTTTTTTAAGCTTTATATATTAAAAAAATCGCTAAAATGTAAAATATTATTTTTATTATTTATGCAAGCACGCTAATGCGAGCGGGAGAGCTTTTTCCGTATAAAAAAAAAAGCGTTACTAAAAAGCATTTACCGGTACTAGCAAAAAACTGGCTTTATTTTATATGCTGCAATAATTATATGTTTAAATATAGCGTTTAAAGCTTTAAAATTAGCTTAATTTAATTATAACTTTTTTTTTAAGCATTATAAAGCAGCTAATAAGCTTTTTACCTACTTATTATTTATTTAAAAATATGCATTGCAATTTAAAAATAAAAATAATTTTGTAATAATTAGCAATGTTTTTTTTGCAAATAATACGCTAAATAAAAAAAGCTTTTAAGCTTACGTTATAAAGTTTTTTAAAAAGGTTATTAAATAGCGATTAAACAAATAAAATATAGTTATTATTTTTATTACTAAAGCTAAGCTTTTCGCTTTAGCACAAGCAGCTAAAAAAGCTATATATATAAACCGATTTATTAACAAGCTAAAAATTACGTTAAAAAATTAGCATATTCAAATATTATGCGATAACTAGCAAATTATAAGCTTAATTACTAAAAAAAATAGCTTTGTTACGCACTAAATTATGTTATATTAATATTTATAACTATTAGCTACGCTAAAAAGTTAAAAATAAAACTATTTTAATAAAATATATACCTATTAATAATATAATCGCTAATAAATTAACAAAAGCTTTATTAACGCAAAAATAAAATATATTTTTTAATTAGCTTAAATTAACCAAGCTGCTAAAAAATAATAAAATAGCTTTAAGCTTATTTTTGCTTTTTAACGAGCTTAAAAGCGAGCTAATTAGCGAAAAGTTTTTTAAATAAATATTTAAAATATAAAAATTAAAAAATAAGTTATAAATTATAAGTTGCAAGCTTATATAACAGATTTATTATATAATAATATAATAAACTTGTCGGAGGTTTTTAATTTGCAGGTAACAGTATAAAAGTTAGCGAGTGTTTATTAAAAAAATTTATCGTACTTTTATTACTATACAATAAAAAATATTACTAAGTGTTAAAGTAATAAATGTATTAATGCTTAGCGATTTTAAGTTAATAGTTAAAAAGTAAAAACTAACAAATAACTAAATATAAAAAAATGCATAACTAAATAAATATAGTAAATATAGTGATCGCTTAAATTATTTTAAATTAATAAGTTTAAATTACCGTAAGCTGGTAAGCTTAAATTATTATAAGCTGGTAAACCTAAATTATTATAAGCTAATAAGCTTAAATTACCGTAAACTAATAAGCTTAAATTACCGTAAGCTGGTAAGCTTAAATTACGTAATAAAAAAAATTGAATAAAAAAAATAAATCGGAAAAAAAAAATTAAGACGCTATTTTTTTAAGTTATTACTTTTTAAGCTATTTTTATATTAATACGTATTTTTATAACATTATTTTTTTTTTAAATTGTTATTTTAACAATTTTTTTTATAAGTTTTTTTTTATTAATTTTTAAAATGTTTAATTATATTAAAAAAATTAACTGTTTGTTTAAAATAAAGCAATAATTAATTTTTGCTTTTTTAATAAATAAAATTAGTTATAAAGTTATGTTTTGTTTTTGCTATTTTAACCGGTTGCTAAAATGCAAAATAATAAATAAGGTTATATATTGCAAAAAATATGTTTAAGCAAATCGCACTTATAATAATTTTGGCATTTTTTTTGCTTTTGCTAAAAACGTTGCTTTTAAATATTACTGCTTTAAGCGGAAAAAAAAAAAGCAAAAAAAAAATTAGCGCAAACGAAAAAAAATTTAAATATTATTTTAAATCGCTTAAATTGTTTTTGCTAGCAAAAACGGTTTTTAAAAAAAAAAGCTACAAAAATAGTTTAGCGTAGTTTAGCATTTTTAAATAAATTAAACGAAATTAAGCGTATTAAAAAAAAACAAAAATTTTTAAGTAAAAAAAAAAAAAAAAAAGCAAAAAAAATATAAGCAGCATAAGCTGCTTTAATAAATTTTAACTAAAATTTTTTCGATATTTTTTTTAAAATTAACTTTTTTTTTTAAGCTTTAATCGATTAAAATGTTATTAATAAAATTAATTTATAATTATTGCGGCATTTTTTAAATGTTTTATAAGTTTTTATATATTATTTAAATATAAATATTTTTTTTATTTTATTAAGTATTTAATTTTTTTGCCGTTTTAACAAAAATTTAATATTTTTTCGACTTTATAAATGTTTTAATCCGTTTTAACTTTAATCTGTGTTTTAAAAAATATATTATTTAGCGCTAATTTAAATAAAAAAATGTAAAAAATTAAATAAATTTGCATTATTTTTAGTAATAATAATTAATAGTTAATTAGTAAAATAACTTTTTTAATTTTAAAAAAATTAAGTTTTTTAAAATTTAATTTATTATTTAGTTGTTTTGTTTTAATTTATAATATTTTTAATATAGCATTTTATTTTTGTTATAGCAAATAAACTTTGTTTTTTTTTGCTAAAATTAGTTTTTTAATTTTTTTTTATTATAATATTTTGCTATTTATTGTTGCAAAAACTAAAATTAAGCTTATAATTTAATTTAAATTATTTTAATTTTAATCGCAATTATTTTAGCTTTAAAAATTATAGCTAAAATAATTAGTGCTTTTATAAATAATTTTTTTAGTTTTTTAATTTTTGCTTATTTACTATATATTGCTTAATATAAAAATATATTTATTTTTTTATTAACAAATATATTATATATAATTTATGCTATAAGCAAAAAGTTTTATTTAATTGTTTTGTTAATAATTAATATAACTTTAAAAATATTGTTTAAATATTTAATTTAATTTTTCCGTTTGTTTATTTATTTAAAAATAATATGCAATTAAAAATTTAAGTTTTATTTTTATTTGTTTAAAAAAATTATTTTTAAACTTTAATATAAATAATTTGTTTTAGTTAAAAATAACTTTATTTAGTACTTTATACTTATTAAAATACTGTTAAATAAAAATATACGCAAGTTATTTTGCAGTTGCGTTTATTTTAAAAAATAAAAAATATGCATATTTTATAAATCGGTTTATAATAATTTATATTATATTATATTATATTTTTATTATTAAATTAATTAATAAAAATAATTTGGTAATAAAATTTTAAGCAATAATATATTATGCTTAATTAAATATTTATATTAATTAAAATAATTTATATAGTTTATATTGTGCAAATTTAGCTTTAGCGCAAATATTACATTTTTTAATAATATTTTTAACAGTTTTTTTAGTTTTAAAAAATTATATTTTTTTTGTAGCTTATATATCGTTTTAGCTATTTTTTAGTATTTATGCAAAAAATGTTTATAAAATTTTTTAATAAAATTACAGTATAATTTTACCGGTAAATAAATTTTTTTATAATAAATTAAATTGTTATAATTATATTTTTTTAGGTTTTATATTTTAGCCCGTTTTTGCTAATTATACCATTATTAAATTTGTTTAAATTGTTTTGCTAATAAATTTTTAAAAATTATATTAAGTTTTAAACTTTTATTTTTTTGTAAATATAATATTTAAATATTTCGTTTAAATATTTTAAATTTTTTTATTTTGCGTTTGCTAAAAATATTTGCTTAAATATTTTTTTTAATATAATATATTTTAAAGTTAAATTAAAATAAAAAAAATTATTTAATTTTTATATCGTTTATTAATTTTTTAAATTGTTATAAATTAAGTTAAATTTTTATAATTTAAATAAATTTTAACAATTTTTGTTATTTTTGTAAAAAAAAGTTTTTATTTTTTAAATGCTATAATAATTGCTAAAAGTTTTTTATTATAAATTAAATACCGTAACGCTGCATTTTTTAATGCTTTTAAATAATAAATTACTAAATGCTATTTTTTTTTTTTTTAATTATTTAAATATTTTAGCAATTATTTTATTTAATATATTTATTTTTAGTTTTTTTTTTAAATAAGTTAAATAATTTAATTATTAAATTAAATATTATTTAAAATTTTAATTGCTTAAACGCTTTTTTAGCTTTTTTTAATATAAAAAACGTTTTTTTTTATATTTTTTTATTATATATTTAGTAAATTTTTAAGCTAGTTTATTAAAATTTTTAATTAGTAATTAAATATAGTTTAAAAATTTTAATGTTTATTATATATTTATAATTATAACTAGGTCAAAAATTTTTTAATTATATACTGTTTTAATTTTAAATTATTATATTTAAATTTGTTTTAAGGTAATTATATATTTTAAAAAATCAAGTTTTTATATATGCTATTTGTATTTTTTAGTGTTTAATCGTAGTTTTGCGTTTTAAAGTGCTTTTAATATTAATTTTATATGTTTTTTATATTTTTTTAAAATATTAAAATAAATTAAAATATTGTTTAAATATATAAATATAAACTTGTTAATAAACTTTTTAAATATTGTTATTATTATTTATTAAAAATTAACCGGTATGTTTTATAATTTTTTTAGCATAACAAAATATTTATAAAATTTATAAATTGTTTATATTGCTATTTTTTATTTTATTTTTTTTGTTATGCAAATTGTATAGTATTTATTTAGCATATTTATTATAGTATATTATTTTGCTTTACTAATATTTTTTTTATTGTTAACATTAGTATAAAAAAGTGTTTATTTAGTATAATAGCATTGTTTAATAATTAATAATTTATTATTATTTAAAATTTTAAGTTTTTATTTTTATTTAGTTAAAGTTTATTGTTTTTAATTTTTAATATTATTATTATTAAATATTTAGCTAGTAATATTAATTTTTAAATAAACTTTTTTGCTAAATTTTTATTAAAATATTTTTGTAATGCTTTAGCTTTTTATAAATTTATATAATAAATTTTAT